>JAJPUD010002053.1:71112-82412 GCA_023553655.1 Myrmecobius fasciatus | reverse complement strand
CAGGTGTGTGAAAAGCACAACGCTCCCACTCCTGTTCTGACTCCTGTTCCAGCTCCCTGCTCCAGCTCCCTGCCCCGGTCTCCCTGTGCTGCAGTCTGGGTTCAGTAGGCCACCCCCTGCCCCATTAAAACAGACCTGTTTTGAGGTTCTTCCAGAGTATCTTCTTCTAGAATCGTGTTGTTCTCCGGATATTGTGGATTTTTTTGCTTCAGAATCAGTCTAGAGGCTTCATATTTTGTTGGTTTGAGGGGAGGTTAGAGGAGGTTACAGAGAATCCTGTCTGATCTCCGCCACCATGGCTCCACCCCCGGAAGGAAGTCCCACCTGAAGTTTTTAAAAAAAGGAGTAGAAATCATGATCTTAGACAAAGCAAAAGCAAAAAAAGATCAAATTAAAAAAAAATGAGAAATGAAACTATATCTTGCTACAAGATACTAAAGAAAATGAAATACTATGAATACTAAAAATGTATGTATTAAATGGAATTGCATCCCATTTTTTAAAAGAAGTTAAATGAGTTACACAATCAAATGGACAGTAAAACCATGTTAGTAGAGGACCTCAATTTTCCCCTCTTAGCACTAGAAATATCTAAACAAGAAAGAGGTTAAGAAGGTGAATAGCATTTTAGAAAAGTTAGACATGATAGGAGAAATCTGAATAGGGACAAAAAATATACATTTGTCTCAGCAGTACATGGCATGTACACAAAAATTCACTATGTATTAAGACATAAAGCCTCAGAATAAAATGCAGAAATATTAAATACATCCCTTTCATATCATGATGCAATAAAAATTATATTTAATAAATGGTGGTGGAAAGATAGAGTAAAAATTAATTGAAAACTAATTCAATTCTAAATAATTCATGAATCAAAGAACAAATCATAAAAACAATCAACAATATGAACAAAGAATATGATGATACAAATTGCATAAATTTATGGAATACAACCAAAGCAGTATAGAAATATATTTCTATCATTGCTAACATCAATAAAATAGAGAAAGAGAAGATCAATGAATTAGCCATCCGAATAAAAAGAACAAATTTAAAATCCCCAAATAATACCAAATTGCAAATCCTGAAAATCAAAGGAAAGATTTTTTTTAAGCTTTTTATTTGTATAACATATGTATGGGTAGTTCCCCAACCTTGATCTTTACAAAGCTTTCCAATACAAATTTTACCCCCAGTCCCCTCCCCTCCCCTAGATGGCAGGAAGTCCACTACATGTTAATAATGTTGAAATGCTTGAGAAGTTATGCAAGAAAAATCCTATCTACAAGAAAAAAAAAGAATTAGAGAAAGGCAACACAATGCAAGCAAATGTCAATAGAGATCATGAAAATGTTATGTTGTGGTCCATATTTCATGTCCCTCTTTCTGGGTGTATATGGTTTTCTTCAGTGAACAACTGGAACTGGTTTGAGACAATTCTTTATTGCAGAGAGCCATGTCCATCAGAATTGATCATCATGTAATACTGTTGTTGCTGTGCATGATGATCTCCTGGTTCTGCTCGTTTCACTCAGCATCAGTTCATGCAAGTCTCTCCAGGCCTCTCTGAAATCGTCCTGCTGGTCGTTTCTTACAGAACAATAATATTCCATAACATTCATATACCATAATTTATTCAGCCACTCTCCAATTGATGGGCATCCCTTCAGTTTCCAGTTTCTAGCCACTACAAAAAGGGCTGCCACAAACATTTTTGCACATGTGGGTCCCTTTCCCTCCTCTAAGATCTCTTTGGGATATAGGCCCAGTAGAAACACTGCTGGGTCAAAGGGTATGCACAGTTTGACAACTTTTTGAGCATAGCTCCAAATTGCTCTCCAGAATGGTTGGATCCGTTCACAGTTCCACCAACAATGTATTAGTGTCCCAGCCCTCCCACATCCCCTCCAACATTCATCGTTATCTTTTCCTGTCGTTTTAGCCAATCTGACAGGTGTATAGTGGTATCTCAGAGTTGTCTTAATTTGCATTTCTCTGATCAATAGTGATTTGGAGCAACTTTTCATATGACTAGAGATGGTTTTAATTTCATCATCTGAAAATTGTCTGTTCATATCCCTTGACCACTTATCTATTGAAGAGTGGCTTGAATTCTTATATATATGAGACAATTCTCTATATATTTTAGAAATGAGGCCTTTATCAGAACCATTAAAGTAAAGATGATTTCCCATTTAGATGCTTCTCTCCTAATCTTGTCTGCATTTGTTTTGTTTGTACAGAAACTTTTTAACTTAATATAGTCAAAATTATCCATCTGGTGTTCAATTAGGAGTTCCAAGTCTTCTTTGGACATAAATTTGTTCCACCTCCACAGGTCTGAGAGATAAACTATATTATGTTCCTCTAACTTGCTTACAAAGTCCCTCTTTATATCTAGATCATGAACCCATTTAGATCTTATCTTGGTATGTGGTGTTAGGTATGGGTCAAGCCCTAATTTCTTCCACACTAGTTTCCAATTTTCCCAGCAGTTTTTGGCAAATAGAGAGTATTTATCCCAAAAGCTGTGGTCTTTGGGTTTATCGAACACTAGATTGTTAAGGTTAATGCCTAGGTTGTCCTGATAACCTATCCTGTGCCACTGATCCACTGCTCTATTTCTTATCCAGTACCAAATGGTTTTGATGACCGCTGCTTTATAATATAGTTTTAGATCTGGTACAGCAAGGCCACCTTCATCTGCCTTTTTTTTCATTAATCCCCTTGAAATCCTTGACCTTTTGTTTTTCCAAATGAACTTTGCTACTATTTTTTCTAGATCTGTAAAATAATTTCTTGGGAGTTTGATTGGTATGGCACTAAATAAGTAGATTAGTTTGGGTAGTATTGTCATTTTCATTATGTTCGCTCTGCCTACCCATGAGCACTTAATATTTTTCCAATTGATTAGGTCTGATTTTATTTGTGTGGAAAGTGTTTTGTAATTTAGTTCAAATCAAAGGAAAGATTAACAAAATTAAAAGTTAAAAAAAAAAAGTAAAACTAAGAGCTGGCTTTATGAAAAAGATAAAAAAGACCAAATACTGCTTAAGTTGATTTTAAAAATAAAAACAAATTTCCTATATTAAAAATTAAAAAAAATAATTTATTACCAGTGGAAAGGAAACTAAAGCAAACTATTTTGCCCAATTGTATGCAAATAAATTTGACACCGTGAAATGGATAAATGTTTTTAAAAATGTAAATTGCCTAAATAAAAATTATGAAATAAAATTCTTAGATAATCCAATTTTAGAAAAAGAAATCGATCCATCAATGAATCCCCTAAGGAAAAAAAAATCCTTGGATCCAGATGAATTTATAAATGAATTCTACTAAAGAAAAATAAAAGAATAATTAATTCCAATATAACATCAAACTATTTAAGAAAACAGGCAAAGAAATATTCTTACCAAATTCATTTTTATGACACAAATACTGTGTCAATATTGAAACCAGGAAGAGCCAAAACATAGTAAGAAACTATAAACCAATTTTCCTAATGAATAATGATTCAAAATTGTTACATAAAATGCTAATAAGATTACAGTACTATTTTACAAAATTAATACATTTTGACCAGGTAGGATTTATATCAGGAATGTTGGGGCTGGTTCAATGTTAGGAAAACCATAAGTATAGTTAACCATATAAGGAATAAAACCAATAGATAGCACATAATTATCTCAGATATAGAAAAAGCTTTGAACAAAATCCAGTGCCCATTTCTTTAAAAAAAATACACATTAAAATAAAAATAAATAAAGCTTTCCTTAAAATGATAAGTAGTGTTTATCCCAAACCACCAACAAATATTTTCTATAATAGGTATAAGCTGGAAGCCTTTCCATGATGAGCTAGGGTGAAACAAGGATGCTACTTATTCTTATTCCATATTGTACTAGAAATGTTAGCCTTAGCAATAAGAGGAAAAAAAAGAAATAGGAAGAATAAAAATAGACAATGGAGAAACAGACCTTTCTCTCTTTGCAAATGATATGGTAATACACTTAGAGAATCCTTGATTATCAACTAAAAAACTACTTGAAATAGATAACAACTTTTAGCAGTTGCAGAATACAAAATAAACACATAAATCTTCAGTATTTCTATACATTATCAACAAAGCTCAGAAACAAGAGATAGAAAAAGAAATCGTATTTAAAATAACTGTAGACAATAAAAATTACTCGAGAATCTACTTGTCAAGACAAAACCAGGAACTCTATGAACACATAATTCAAAGCATTTTTCACACAAATAAAATCAGATGTAAACATTTAGAAAAATATCAATTGCTTAAGTTTAAGCAAAGTCAATATAATAAAAAAGACAATTCTGCCTAAATTAATTTACTTATGCAGTACCATATTGTACAAACTACCCAAAAATTTCTTTATACACCAAGAAAAAATAACAACTAAATTTATTTGGAAAAACAAAAGGTCAAGAATATCAAGGGAATTCATAAAAAAGCTGCCAAGGAAGGAGGCCTAGCTGTATCAGGTCTCAAAATATATTACAAAGCATCAATCATCAAAACTATCTGGTACTGGTTAAGAAATAGAGTGGTAGAGTGGTGAAATTGTTAGATACACAAGATGCAGTAGTCAATGGCCATAATAATAACCTAATGTCGGATAAACACAATGACCCCAGATTCTGGGATAAGAACTCATTTGACAAAAAGACTTCTGGGAAAACTAGAAAACAGTTTGGCAGAAACAAGGTGTAGAGCAACATCTTATGCCATATAACAAGATATGATCAAAATGGGATATGACTCAGACAAAAATGATGATACCATAAGCAAATTAAGAGAACAAGGAATAGCTTGCTGTTAGATGTTCCATGTCTTGGTTTACTCATCTGTAAAACGAGATTGATGCACTCAATGACCTCTATAATCCCTTCCAATTCTAAAGCTATGACTCTAAGGTGAGGGTTCTTAATTTGGGGTCCATGAGCTCGGTTTTTTGTTTTGTTTAGATTGTGATCATATTTCAAGGTAACGAGTTTCCTTTGTGATCCTACATGTTTCATTTTATTCATTTTAAAATGTGGTTCTGTGATGAGCAGACAAATTTCAGAAAATTCTGTAAAGACTTAAATGAACTGATGCTGAATGAGGTAAGCAGAACCAGGAGAATATTGTACACGGCAACAGCAATATTGTGCGATGATCAATTATGAGGGGCTTTACTTTTCTCAGCAATGTGGTGATGCAAAGCAATTCCAATAGACTTGAGATGGAAAGGTTAGTACATCAAGAGAGAGAATTATGAAGATTGAATGTGGATAGAAGTAGAGTATTTTCACCTTTTTTGTTTTTTGTTTTATTTTTTTTTCTTTCTCATGATATATTTTCCTTTTGGTTTGATTTTTCTTACACAACATGATAAATGTGGAAGTTAAGTGAAGTGAGTAGAACCAGGAGACCATTGTACAGAGCAACAAGAAGATTTTGTGATGACCAATTGTGATGGGCTTGGTTGCTTTTTTCAACAATGAGGTGATGCAAGGCAATTCCAATAGACTTGGGATGGAAAGAGCTATCCATAACCAGAGCAAGAACCATGGAGACTGAATGTGGATCAGAGCATAGTAATTTTACCTTTTTTGTTATTGTTGTTGCTGTTTATTTGCTTGCTTTTTTCCCTTTCTCATTTTTCTCCTTTGATCTGATTTTTCTAGTGCAGCATGATAAATGTGGAAATATGTTTGAAATAAATGCACATGTTTAATCTATATTGGATTACTCTGTCTAGGGAAGGGGGAGAATGGAGACATGGAGAAAAAAGTGGAACACAAGGTTTTGCAAGAGTGTATGTTAAAAACTATCTTTGCATGCATTTTAAAAGGAACAAGCTATTATAAAAATAAAAGGAGAGCACATAATTAACCTACATCAGATTGCTTTCTGTCTTGAGGAGAGAGTAGGAAAGAGTGAGGCAGAAAGATTTGTAACACAAAGTTTTACAAAAGAAAAATGTTGAAAATACTTTGTACATGTATTTTGAAAATTAAAATATTATTGTGGAATTTTTTTAATTAATAAAACATGATTCTGAGAAGGGGTCCCAAGACTTTCCAGCCTTCCAAATGGTCTGTAACCCCAAAGAGGTTGGAAGACCCTGCTCTAAGAAATATATAGTTCTATAATAAGCTTGGCCACTAAATATCTGTATGGCCTTGGAAGGTTCTATGCTCCCTCTGGTTCTCAATTCTCTTTTCTATTAAATGAGAGGGTGGTCCAATCTCTTCCTGCTCAAAGTTCCTTGGACTGAGTTCTTTTCTCTTGTTTCCAGGGAACCATACTATTGATCAACTTGACTGACTTGCACATAGACCCCAAGGAGTGGGCTACCCCAGAAACCTTCAACCTAGAACACTTTTTGGAGAATGGTCAATGTAAGAAAAGAGAGTCCTTTCTGCCTTTCTCAATGGGTGAGTCATAATTAGCAAGAAGAGACCCCTAGTCTTGGGGGCAGCAACCTTCTTAACATGAAGAACTTTGCAGAATGTCATATTCCTGTGATGGTACACATACTAGGAATAGTCACTGATTGGGAAAATACACCACAACCAAATATAACAGAGCAGAACTTTAGATAGCTATTTAAAGTCTACAAGACAGATCCCTTTAAAACTTCACATGAGGGAGGGGCTACTGGTGCTCACTTTACAGATGAAGAAATTACATGTCAGGGAGGGTAAGTGATTATTCTACAGCCACACAATATTGGAAAATTCAAAATGAAATTGCTCTTTCCATTGTGCCTCCTAGATGCCCAGGTCCAATGGACTCAACAAATCTCCAAAGTCCACATTTATTTCATTTGTCACAAGAGTATCTGAAACCATTTGAAAATAATCATTTAAGTGAGTCTACAAGGGACATGGCTGCCATCTGAGACTCTGAGGAGACAATGAGGGATGCTCTGCGTTCTTTAGAGAACAGTTCTGTCTGATGAATTCACAGACCCTTTACCAGGAACCCAGAATTCCCCCAGACCCAGACAATACCCACAAGCTCTGGATATCCTGGGGCAACCTAATTGAAATAACTGGGCCTCAGGTTCCCCATCCATCAAAAGAGGGCATTGGACTAGATGGCCAATAAGGTTCCTTCCAGTTCTGAGCCAAGAAACACAGGAATTGAAAACCAGAGGATCTGAGTTTTAATCGTGCCTTTTCTTAGTTGTGTGACTTGGAGTGATTCAGACCCTCTCTGTGCCTAATTTTTATTTGTCAGAAATGAAGAGGTGGGAACAGGTGGCCTTGAGCCTCCCTTCTCCCCTCAAATCTGTGATATTCTGGTGCTAAGCAAATACAAAGGGATCTCCAACAGTAGAAAGCTCTTATAACTGGATGCAGCCTCTGAGCTGAGCCTTGAAGGAAGTAGGGGGTTCTAAAGGTCAGGAGAAGGAAAAAATTTTGCCAACTAATGTAAGGAAGCAACCTAGACAAAGGGATGGAGATGGGAAGAACACTATCCTAACTGTTGGGGATAGCTCAATCATTCTTACTGGAGACAGCAGGATCACTTGTTGAGCATGGGATCTGGAGACATAGAGAATATGCATTTCTGAAATGAAAAGCAGCCATAGTATGGAGTTGAGAGCTTGTGTGTGATGTACCTAATTAAGTGAATTTATGGATGAGTTTATCTAGTTTTCACTTAATTGACCCTCATTCAAAAACATTCCTGCCAAGAAACCACAGATTAAAGATCCCACTAATACTGTTTCACCAATTAACTACCTGAAAACAGTCAAATTAATTATTCTAGTAGAAGCTTTTCAGCAGCTGATCTAATTCAAAGAGATTTAAAAACATTTAAGCATATTAAGATTATCAGAAATACAAATCTTCATCAACTATTGCCAATGAAAGACATAATGCTGCATTTTGGTTAGATAGGCAGCATAGTGGAGAGTGCAGGCCTGAAATCAGAAAGAGCTGAGTTCCATTTTGATCTTAGATAAATACTAGTGTGATCCTGGGCAAATAATTTAATCCTATTTGTCTCAGTTTCCTTGTCTATAAAATGAACCGGAGAAAGAAATGGCAAAGCACTATAGTGTCTCTGCCCAGAAAGGTCTAAATAGGGTTACAAAGTTTTGGATATGACCAAAATTACTGAACAACAGCCAAAAACCCTACATTTATGTTATGTCTTGAGATATTAGCTAATGACAATATGAAGTCACCATAATTAGCATTTCATTTGAAAACAAAGCTTTTGTTAAAATAAAGTTGGGAAAACACATATAAAAAAACTTTAACATTTGCACATTAAAATTACCATTACAAACAGAATTTTTTAACATGTTTAATAGTCTTCAGAATAAAGAGTTTCAATGGGTTTCACAGCAACTTACAATTAGTTTGTAGGAACAATGGGTTGTCATAAAGGAAGGCAGAAATATACCAACTGAATAAACCTCTCATAGTTGAAGGGTGGTAGCAAAAATGAGAAATACAAGTTAATAAAAACAGTGAGGATTTTTGTTTTTGTTTATTTCTGCTTGAACTTTTGTGGAGTTTTTCTTTCATTTATGACAGTCAGAAAAACCAAACACAAAAATGGAATGAATTTAGGCAAAGATGTAGGAATTACTGGATCACAAAGTATCTAACCAAAATTTTTCTAAACCAGTAAAGCAGAATTCAGCTATATTACTTTTGCTAAAACATTTATTTTGAAAATATTTATTCACCATTTCATCTCACCTTTTTGAAATAACTTTTGTTTATTTTTATGATATATTTCATTTATTAGGACTTGCAGATAATTTATAAATATTGGAGATGTGTTCAAAATACTTTGACTAACTGTTGTTCATTTGTTCCAATTGTGTCCCGAGTCTTTGTGACTTCATTTATGGTTCACTTGGGAAAAATACGAGTGGTTCCCCATTTCCTTCTCCAGTTCATTTTACAAATGAGGAAACTGGGGTAAGCGAGATTTCCTGACTTGCTCAGCTAGTGTCTGAGGCCATTTTGGATCTTATAAAGATGAGTCTTTCTTATTCTAGGCCTGGTAATCTATGTACTATGACTCCATGTAGCTGCTCTTGACTGATAGAGTGCTCTTAATTAAAAAAAACAGTTTGAAGACTACTGAATTACAGGATTTCAAAGGATATACAGGTGAAATAAATATCTAGGGAGAATTCTTATTCTAATTCCAACATTGTTTTACTCAGAACGAGACTGATTCTTTTTTCTAGAACATCTGAGGTGAAGGTTGCTACAGCAATATATATATATATATATATACACACACATATATAT
This sequence comes from Myrmecobius fasciatus, assembly GCA_023553655.1. Classification (NCBI taxonomy): domain Eukaryota; kingdom Metazoa; phylum Chordata; class Mammalia; order Dasyuromorphia; family Myrmecobiidae; genus Myrmecobius; species Myrmecobius fasciatus. The sequence continues at coordinate 73,106 of JAJPUD010002053.1, read as the reverse complement.
ATATATTCATTTTCTCATTAGTTGTTAATTAATCAGAGTTGATTTATGTGTGTTGGGACAAAAGTATTTTATCTTCCAATGGGCCCCCAATGTTCATCTTTGGTTTATAAGAGAAAACCAGTGACCTCAATATATTAAAATTATTCATTAGCCAGAATTAACGAATCAGTTATTAATTACCCAGAAATTATGTTTCTTGGCTTTTAATTTGTCATAGTGTGGCTACCATAGAAGGAACCAAAGATCTGCACCCCCAGATTCTTAAGAAAAACTCCCCTTTATCTTTTTGGGCCCAAGTAGAGAATTTCTCCACAAGAGGGTGCTTTCTCCTAATACTCTGGTCCTGATTTGATGCTCTCCCAATTAGCATCAGTTACATATTCTCTGGGTTAGTTTATATGTCTGTTATCACTGTGTTCTCTCTGTGCTATAGCTCTCTGAATTTTTACTTTGAATAGCTGACAGATAATATTTGAAAAATGATCTAATTATCAGTTCTTTCTTTTTTTTCACCTTTTCAGGTAGACTTACCAGACAGTGATTTAAGATAACTCCCTAAGTAAAGCCAGCACATAAGTATTTTTATTCTAAGTGGAGGGGAGTAGGAGCAGAGGAGAAAGCTAGGTAAGAGCAGCAAAGAAATGTGGCTTTTCAAGGATGATTCTTGTAAGTTTTTCAGGTAAGTAATTGGGTCGGAATAAAGTAAGTGAGATAAGTGAGGTAAATGCCAGGTAAGCAAAGAAACTCACATTCACATCTCAACTTCGGTTTATGGTCACTCAGATTAAATATGTTCTTGTCCGTGATCTGTGCTTAAGGATTATAGCAAAAATTAAGAAACAGAAAGGGAAGAAGAAACTTCCCCCCAATTTATAGGAGTTTGCAGATTTGAAGGAGAAATTAGAGAAGAGATTTTTTTTCTGAGTATTTTGCTTGAAGGAAATACAGTGCTATTTTTCCCCTTGGGTGTATAGCAGCTGTTCCCCTTTTAGCTCTGAGCTGTTAAAATTTCAGACTAAGTGGTGCATAAACTGTGGCTGTATGCATTCATAACCTGCAAGACATGATGAGTAAAATTCCACCTTTGATTCTTAGGAAGTAAACCAGAATCTCAATATGAGATTCATTAATTAGCCATTTAAAGCCACTTTATAGAATGGGTGTTTTGCTCACTCCAAAGTTAAAAATTGAATTAGGAATTAATTGTTGCTAGGTCAGCTTAAGAATTATTCCATTTTGTTCATCAATTCCTACCTGAGATATGAAAGTGTTTCCACAAAGACATAATCTATTCTATTCTATCTCTCCTTTTCTCTTTCTCCCCGATGAATCTTCTGTCATCTCTTAATTTTATTTTTTTTAAATTTTAGATATTATCACATCATATTCAATTCACACCTATGCTCTCTATCTATATATTCTCCTGCTACTTGCCTTCATAATGAGAAAGTTCTTGAGTTACAAGTATTATCTTCCAATGCAGGAGTATGAAGAGTTTAACCTTATCAAGTCCCTTATGATTTTCCTTTCCTGGTTAACTTTTTATGCTTCTCTTGAGTCTTATATTTAAAAGTCAGATTTCTATTCAACTTTGGTCTTTTCATCAAGAGTTCCTGAAAATCCTCTATTTCATTAAATTTTCTTTTTTTTTTACCCTGAAGGATTATACTCAGTTTTGTGGGATAGGTGAGTCTTGCTTGTTATAATCTTAGCTCCTGTGCTCTCCGAAATAGCACATTCCAAGTTCCCCAATCCTTTATTGTAGAAGATCCTAAATCTTGTGCTATCCTGATTGTGGCTCCACTATACTTAAATCATTTATTTCTGGATAGTTGCAATATTTTCTCTTTGACCTAGAAGTTCCAGAATTTCCTATAATATTCCTGTAAGTTTTGATTTTGGGATCTCTTTCAGGAGGTGGCCAATGGATTCTTTCAATTTCCATTTTATTGTCTGGTTTTAAAATGTGAGGACAACATTCCTTGACAGTTTCT
>JAJPUD010002053.1:0-71102 GCA_023553655.1 Myrmecobius fasciatus | reverse complement strand
CCTCCTTCCCCCCACCTCCTCCCCTAGATGGCAGGTAGTCTAATACATGTTAACTATATTAAAATATATGACAAATCCAATATATGTATACATATTTATACAGTTATCTTGCTGCACAAAAAAATAGGATTTAGAAAGAAAAAAAAAACCTGAGAAGGAAAACAAAATGCAAGCAAACATCAACAGAAAGCATGAAAATGCTATGTTGTGGTCCACCCTCAGATCCCACAGGCCTCTCTCTGGGTGTATATGTCTTTCTTCATCATTGAACAGTTGGAACTGGTTTGAAACATCTCATTGTTGAAGAGAGCCACTAGAACAATACTTTTTAAATTACTTCTTTTGAATCTATGTTCCAGGACAGTTCCAGATATTTCACATTGTCTTCTATTTTTTATTCTTTTGTTACTGTTTTTTCTTATTTCGTGATTACTCATAAAGTCATTAGTTTCCAGTGCTTAATTCTAATTTGTAAGGAATTTTTTTCAGTGAGTTTTTGTACCTCCTTTCCAATTTGGCCAATTTTGCTTCTTAAAACCTTCCTCCAACTTGCATTTTATACTTTTTGCCCCATTCTCATTTGTTTTGCTAATTTTTCCTCTATCTCTCTTACTTAATTTCCAAGATTCCTTCTGAGCTTTTTCATGGTCTGAGGCCAATTCATATTTTTCTTGGAGACTTTAGATGGAGGAGCTTTGACTTAGTTACCATCTCCTGAGTATGTGTTTTGGTCTTCCTTGTCACTTATAGTAACTTTTTGTGGTCAATATCTTTTTTCTGTTGTTTGCTCATTTTCTCAGGCTATTACTTGACTTTTAATTTTTTTGTTAAATAGGGATCCATTTCCAGAGTAAATGATATACTGTCCTAAATTTCAGGGATTGCGTGCAGCTGCTTTCGGAGATACTTCTAGGAACCTATCAATTTTCAGTTCCTCCAAGGTATTATGATTTAAGGAGATGTGTGTTTACTCTTCTCCTGCCCTGACTTTGGTCTGTGACTGGTGACAAGAACTTTTTCCATCCTGGAACTGTGAGGAGGGTTCCCACACACTCTGGTCATAAACTCTGAGGTGTTAGGACTCTTTCTCACAATGAGATTGTGACACAGGATTGTAATCTGGATTTGAGCATGGGCAAAGCAAGAGTTTTCCCTCAATGCAAGCAAAGAGATTTCTGTTTTCTTCTTTTTGATGAATTGTTTGACCCCTTAATATCTGTGGGCCGAGACTACTGAAAACTGCCTCTGTTAATTTAGTTCCTATTGCCTGCTCCTGCTTTGTTGAAATCAGGGTTGTGCTAGCACAGCCTAATGTGACAAACTTTTTCTACTGACTTTCCAAGTTTTCTTTGGTGTGTGTGGCTGAGATCTAGAAGTCACTACTTCAGACACTTGTTGAGAGATCTCAAGGACTTTTCCTGGTCTGCTGGGACCTTCTCTGCTGAGACCAAGTTTGTGCTGGTACAGTCTGGTACAACTTGCACTCTCATCCTGGTGCAACAGACCTTTCTTGCTAAAATTCTAAGTTGTCTTAGGCTGGAAAATATCTTTATGTGTGTTTTGATACTCTAAAATTTGTTTAGAGTCATTATTTAAAGGTATTTGGAGAGTTTTCTGGGGGAGCTAAGACAAATCCCTGTCTTTATTCCACCATATTGTCCCCATCACTGTGCTTGCTAGATCTTAAAAGGTCACAGTTTTACTGAGGCTGGTAAGAATGAAATGAGCCAAAGAGGTATTATCCATAAGTAAGGAATTTAGCCTTTGAATGCCAAGGTATTGAAGAAGAAAGGAAGGAGGTCGGGAAGGAAGGCAGGGAAAAAAGGAAAGAAAAAAGGAAGGAAGAAAGGAAAGAAGGAAAGAAGGAAGAGAGGGAGGAAGAAAAGAAGGAAGGAAAGAAAGAAAGAAGAAAAGAAAAAAGGAAGGAAGGAAAAAAGAAAGGAAGGAAGGAAGGAAGGAAGGAAGAAGGGCAAAAAGAAGGGACAAAAGGAAGGAGAGGAGTAAGGAAGGAAGGAAGGAAGGAAGGCCGGAAGGAAGGAAGGAGGAAAAGAAGGGAAGAAGGAAGGAGGGGAGGAAGGAAGACAGAAAGGCAGGCAGGAAGGCAGGCAGGCAGGAAGGAAGGAAGATTGCAAAGTCTAAGGTTTCCCACTGAATCAAGGTCCCATTTGCAGCTTCCTGAATATAATCTTTGATTGGTAAATTCTTAACTATGTTCATAATTCCTGGGTTCTTGGCCAATTTCACTACTAGACTTTTGGGGAGTTATTTTCAGGTTCTGGAAAACAGAGTTCTGAAAAGCTACATGGTATGTAGCCAAGCTTTTGCTGTACATTATATTTTGCATTATGTATTTTGCATGTTAATTTTCTATCTCTAGTGATCACAAATACTAGATTTATAAAATTATTTATATAATCATCAATCGCTGAGCTGGAAAATAACTTGATGGGTGGAATAGTCCTTTGCCTCTTTTTGTATCCCCAACACTTAGTATCATACCTGACACATAATAAGTACCTGATAATTATTTATAAATTGTTTGAAGAACGCCCACTAGAGCCCAGCTGAATGGCAATTCAGTCTCTTCTTGAACTCAAATGAGAATGAATGCATATTTAGTAATGCATACTGAATTTAGTAATACATAATGAATGCATACTTAGTAAGTGCCTTTTATTTGGCAGATACCACAAATACAGATGCAAAGGACTCACAATCTACTGGACAAAGAAACCTGATTAAAAAGAACTAAAAGGAGGGATGAAAAACAAGGGGTGGGGATGGGGGGACAAAAATTAAGTCCTACAGTCAGGTGGTAAGCAATAAGGTAGCTGCCCTGGTTTCCTCCTGAAATGGAAGCTCTAGGGGGAATTCCTTGATGTCTACCCTCCACCTTCTCCAATCAGAAGGAGGGCAATCTCCCAAGGCAGGTTTCTGGGTTCAAATATCTACTTAGTACTATCCATATGAGCTAAACAAGTCATTCCCTTCTTTGGACTTCAGGTCTTCATCAGATGTGGAATTTGGCCTGGCTAATCATTAATAGACCATTAATAAAGTAGATGAGTCTTCCCTCCTATGTAGATCACCAGGATCCTCTCTAAAACTCTTTTTCATAGAACTCTGTACAAAGGAAGATGTGAGTAGGATTTAGGACAGCACAATAATCATGTCCCTGGCCTTGGACCTTGTGCATCTCTTCATATAAGGTAGGTAAGACTGTTGAGGTAATAGGGTACCATAAGAAACCAAATATCTTACCCCAAATTCCACTGACTCCCTGCTGAATTCAGGGAAGATTTATTTTACATTCTTGCAAGAATGGGTGCCTAGATGAATAGACCCACCTTTGAAACTCCAAAGGCAGCATTTTATTTCCTAACTTGAAACACAAGCTCCTCCCATGATTCCCCATTAATTGTATGTTACAGAAGCTATTCGACATGAATCTGCATCCCTTATTACAAAGCCAATACCTGCCCTATAGGACTGTCCATTCTAGAAGGGGAAAGGCAACAGAGGAAGGCCAAGAACAAAAGATCCTATTCAAATCTTAGGCCATCACCCCAATTGTAAAAGTTAGTCCCTGCCCCTAAGGAGCTTACATTCTTTTGGGGGAGAAGATAACTAACCTCCATCCTTGATTATTCCTTGATGTTCTTGTGGGTTTCATTTTTCTAATTTGTTTCATTTTTCCAATTTTTTAAAATAACTATGGAAACCAAATGTCAATCCATTTCTGACAGATCTCCCTGTAGCAGGTCAACAAATGAGGGGGTTCGGGATGATATCCCAGAGTATGTTGATGTTACATGCTGGTGTCTTGAGTTGTCTGAAAAGAATTTGTGGGTGTAGAAATTCTCCAAATTTAGGGGCAATGATTTTGTTGTGCTGCTAAGAGTGGGATAAATTCATAGAAAAGTTAGTGAGGAAAGGGGGTTTAGCAGTTACCAAGGGGAAAAACAAGTTTCCTGGTGGAACTCACAATTAACCAAAGGAAGTTGCCATTAAAGTGTGGCTAGTTGGAGATTGCAGGGCTAACCCTAAAAAGAAATTAGAGTATTAATAAACATTAGCTATTGTGATGCTCATCAGACTAACCCCCAAAAGAAGTTAGTTCAAAAAAAGAGAAAGGTGCCATAGAACAGGATTATGGTGGGCTAACCCTAAAAAGAGTTAGGATTTATAGTGGAAATCTAACCTGGGGATTTGATATCATAACTTGATTTTCTGATTAGGTATAATAAAGGTGGGATTACTGGAGAGCACAGGATGTAGAGTTGTAATCAAAAGTTCATTTGAATGAAAAGCCTACTTAAGACTAAAATGATCCTATCAGTGTTCTTTCACGTTTGCCCCAGGGAATAGCTAGACTTTCAGTATGTCTGCATGATTCAAGATCTCTCTGGCAACATCCATGCCCTTATCAGAGAAGGAACTGTTCTCTGTGAGCAAAGCAGAACTGAATTAGCTCAAAAGAAACAGGAGATAAAGTTAGAGAAACCATTCCAAATGTTCATAGGGATTATTTGTGTCTGAACAGACACAAATTCATAGGGACTATTTGTGTTATTCCAACAAAGTTGAAATTATTTTCTCCCAATTAAGTTCACAGACCTATTGAAATCTAACCACACACCCCTCAGCTGCCCTGGATCCTAAATTTAGAGCCCCTCTAAATTAGTTCCCAATCCCATTTGGAGGCAGTTTGCAATAGGAAGTGGAGTGCTGACTGGACCAGCTGAGCAAGGTTCTGGTGAAGGTTCTGAAACTCACAAAAAGCAGTGGGACCTTGTTGATTTCCTGGCCTCCCTGGATTTCTGCTTGCTGATCTTCAAACAAGGACTGAGGTTCTAGGTCCCTTCTTGCCCCAAAGCTCTGGCCCTGTGACTTGGGGCTCACTGGGTGGGTCTGTCTTTGTATATGGGGCCTCCCCAGATCTCCCTGCCAAGTTGTCTCTCTGGTTTGCAGCAGACAAGCCCGGTCTTGTTTTCCTGTTGTTGTTTGTTCTCAGGAGGCGGAGAGCGGAAGGACAGAGGAAGGCTGGGTCTCTGTGGGGTTCTCACTGGCTAGCCCACAAAGCCAGCCTAGGCAGCAGCTTCAAGAAGACAAACGCAGCTTGAGCTTTGAACACTCCCTCCATAGCCCCATATCAGGAAGAGGAAGAGGGAGAAGAACTTGGCTCATTTGGCTGGTGTCACAGCTGGAGAAAGAAGGGAAACATGATCTCTTCTCTTTGGGAAGGAGGCCCCCTCCAGAACCTCCTTCTCCTCTCTTCCATCGTCCTGATCCTGGCACATTATCTGCAGAGCAGGAGGCGCCATCCAAACTACCCTCCTAGCCCTCCTCGGCTGCCCATATTGGGCAACTTCTTCCAGATGGACTTCAAAGACCCCCAAGCCAACATACTAAAGGTAAAGAGTGAGATGGGGGGGGGGGAAATCCGCTGGCTGTGAGGGGGCCGTGGGAACTGATGTGCTGGAGTGGACAGCCCCAAGCCTGGGTATCCGTCCCTGCTCTGGCCCTCCCTAGGAAGTAGCATCTTGCCATGGAAAGAACATCTGGTTTGGGACTTAGAGGGTGATGTTCACAGCCTCCTTCTGACCTGTGGGACCTGGAAAACCTCCTCACTTGTGGGATGTGTCCTTGTGGAGTGTCCTTTGGTACATGGTCAGGATTAGATGCCAGGTGAGATCCCTTCTGACTCAATTTCCGTGAAACTGATTCAATGAGATAATAATTGCAAAATTCTTTGCAAAGTGATAGTGCCTATTAAGCATTAGATGAATGTCAGCTAATTTTACTATTATGTTTAAAAGGATAGGTGAGCTTCTTGAGAGACTGTCATTTGCTTTTTTTTCTGTATCCCAGGGTTTAGCACAGTATCTGGAATATAGTAAGCACTTAATAAAATGTTTATTATAGACTGATTGGCAGAAATTGCATAGACAGCCTCTGAGGTCTCTTCAAATTATAGAATCAGAGTTACTTAACATGATGTCCTTGAATTATCTTTAAAATATTTTTTGATCACTCCATTTTAATAGACTTGGTTTCCTTTATAATCCCATTTATTTTATTTCATTCATTTAAAAAACTTTTTTTCTGATAAAAGACCTATAGGATTAAGTAAACTAAAAAAGGGACGATGAAAACAACAACACCACACACATTTTTGAAAAGTTAAGTATGCACAGTCCACGACTGATCTGTGGATTGTAGACAAGCCACGTTAGGTCTCTGACATTCACTTGCCTTATTAGCCTATTCTGGGTTTGAATATTATGCTGCCAACATCCCATTAGTGTTCTGTTCAATTAAGTTCATCAAGTACTAGCAACAATTGTGTTTTTTTTAACATGACATATCACACTATTTCCTCATGTTAGGGTCATTCTACTCAACTTCTCTATAAGGACTGTTTCAAGTTTTTTGTTGTTTATTTTGCATCCTGGGCCTCTCTTGTAGTCAATCTGATGAGACCAATGGGCATTCTCTCAAAATTGTGGTTTTTAAATGCATAAATGGGATTACACAGAAAAGTAATGAAAATAAAATGCAGTTATCAAAACTTGATGAAAAGAAAATGAAGTCATCAAGACCCAGATCTTTTTTAGAAGTATTTCTGTGAAATTAATCTTTTTACTTTAATGTAAGACTCCATTTATCCTTTTTGAATTTCATCGTATTGAGTTCAGCATGACCACTAACCATCTTTTTTTTTGTTAATACCATTACCCAGGTGTTCTTCATAGCTTAGTGTTGACTGCAAATTAGATGAGCATCCCATCTATGTCTTTAATTGAGTAACTGATGAAATGTTAGACAGCCCAGGGCTAAGCACAGATCCAGGAGTAACTTTCACCTGGGACATTCAAAGGTTAAGTTCCTTCACAAGGCTCATGCAGCTCATGTGTCAGAAGTGGGACATGAACTTAGGCCTTTAGGATGCTGAGTCACTATGCAGTATCCCATGCTACCTCATACACTAATTTTATATAGTCCATGTACATTTGTAAGGAACTTTGCTTTCATTATTCAATTTGATCTTTAACAAGAGACTCAGTCAAATCATTAATCAATTAACAAACATTTCATAAGTAGCCCCTACCCTGTGTGAATCAAATGTTGACCTCTAAGTCTTTTCCTCCTTTTTTGTTAAAGATTTCATATTACCTTGATGGTAACAATTTCATATCCTGAAATACTCTCCCTCTTCCCTCAATTTGGATTCACAGTTCCTACCAAAGCTTAGCTTCAGGGGGGCATCTCTTCAAGCAAGTCTTCCTGATCCCTACTGGGGAAATTTGTAGTTTCCCCTAAAATCACTTGTAATTTTCTTTGTATGTATTCTGCATTTTATTATATTCACAGATCATTTCTTTCCAATATCAATTCCTCAACAGAAGGAACTGTTTGGTATTTGTGACTGTCAGCACAGCTCCTGGCATAGCATTTGGGATATAGTTGGATGATTCATTTTTTGTTGGGGTGAGCTGAACTGAATTCAGTGGAATTAGATCAGCCTGAATTGAGTGAAGTCCCCTGGAATTGTTTTACATTTCTAAATGTCATCCAATAATAATACAGGCAAAAAATAGCCTTAAAGAAAATGGGAGTTTTCAACTCAAATTTATTCTTTTTCAGCTAGCAAGGAAATATGGAAATGTTTTCTGCTTGCATTTGGGCAATCTTAATTTAATGGTGGTAACTGGATTGCCACTGATCAAAGAGGTTCTGCTCAATCAAGACCAGGTGTTCAGTGAGCGTCCTCATATTCCTGTCCACTTCCATGTCTTTAAATCATTTGGTGAGTTCTTTGATTCTGATAAATATTTTTCATATCCAGGATTCTTTGAAAGATATATTTGACTCCTGTCTTTCATTTCTGAAAGATTTTGATCCCTTTATAGATGTCATGGTAAAGAAGAAATAAGAAAAAGCTTTTGAAGTTACCTACCTTCATGTTTGAGACTGTGGGGAGGAGAGGAATAATTCAGGGAAGAAGGTAATGAGAACAGAAGGAGTACAAATTCATCCCAAAGGAAGATAAGTTGAAGGGGCTTGGAGTTTTTAACTTAAGGACAAGAAGACTTAGTCTGGAAGTGTTTGAAAGTTTGACCCAAAAACTAACAGGAAAGGGAGAGAGTTGCAGGTGGTACAGTTTGGTAGGAAAACTTCCTAGTATATTATAAATCAATTGTCAAAAAATGAAATGGTTTTCTTTATAAGTGATAGATTTCCCCCCTCATTTGAGATCTTCAAGCAAAAACTTATCAGTATATTTTATTGGTATTATTTGTTGGGTACAATTAGACTGGATGACCTTTGAGATCTCTTTCTATTCTGAAACTTTATGGGTTAATGATTTTACCTTTAGACTTTTTTTTATAAATGATGATGCAGATGCCAGAAGAGATACTTTGAAGAATTCAATGAAATCGAAATATCAAGTCAGCCTTTTTTTAATTTTTAAATTCCATTTTTAATTTATGGAGCAAAACAAGCATTTCTACAATACATATTAATAAGAGATGATTGTACATGAAACTGCAAATCTACTATGCACAACTTAATTTTGCTGTATGTTTGAAAGGAATATTATCTTGTAAATTTTTTTCCTCTATTTTTTCCCTTCCCTATTCTTCTTTCCCTAGAGATGATTAACATTAGATACTAATTATATACATACTTATATACACATATATAGCCACATACATATATATGTAAAATTATACTATATCATACTTCTACTGTCATTTCTTTTTCTGGATGCAGTTAGCATCTTTTTTCATATGTCCTTTATAGTTAATTGGGGTATTTTTAATAGACAAAATAACTTATTCACTCAAAGTCATTGCTGTTACTATGTACAATATTTTCTTGGTTTAGCTCATTTTTATCTTATTTCCTGCAAGTCTTTCTAAATTTTTATAAACTTAAGTGATCTCATCATTTCTTATAGCTCAGTACTATTCCATCACAATCATACCAGAACTTGTTTAGCCAATTGATGGACATTTCTGTCATCTCCCAACTTTTGCCACCACAAAAAGAGCTGCTGTAAAACCTTAGAACGTATAGGTTCTTTTCTTTAATTATCTTTGTAAATAGAGCTATTGTCGTACTTCTGGGGGCAAAGAATATAGATAGTTTAGTAACTCTGTGGATATAATTCCAGACTGCTCTCTTAAAATTGTTGGATCAGTTCAAAATTTCACCAACAATGGAAGTGTCTCAGTTTTCCAAATCCTTTCTATCCCTTACTGCCTTCCTCCTTAATCATTTTAGCTAACCTGGTAGATGAATTTCTCTAATCATCAATAATGATTTAGAACATTTTTTATATGACTATAAATTGTTTCGATTTCTTCATTGGAAAACATCCTCTTTGATCATTTATCGGTACTGCAATAACTTGTATTCTTTTATTTCTATATTTTAGATATGAAACCCTTATCTAATAAATAATCTATAAATTTTTGGTGTTTTGGTCCAGAGTTTATATGAATAATTGATATCTCCACAACTACTAAATATTATTTTTTGTATATAATTTTTGGTAATTTTGTTTAGATAGCTCTTGGAATTAGTTTTAGTCTGTTTTTGTTTTGTTTTGTTTATTTTGATTTTGTTTTTGTTTTAGGTAAATTGACTCCCTCTTTATCCATTTTCCCAATCCTGAAAATCTTAATCTCTACACCCTTCTAAAAGTCTCTCACACATATTGTTCCTCAATTTTTTCACCTCTCTACTTCATAAGACTTCTAAAACTTTTCAGATATATATGTTGTTTCTCTCTAACATAGATGAGAGTAAGTTTTGAATGTCTCCAGTCCTGTACTTTTACCTTTTCCACTGTTTTAGTTCTTCCTTTCACCTCCTGTTGAGACACTTTCTCCTTTTACCCTTTTCCTACCCAATTTTGTCCTATCCTTTTCACATACAATTCAGCCCTAACCTTTCTTTCAAACTATCTCAGTAATGATAACAGTTTTAAGAGTACTATTACTAGTAATACAAACAAATAATTACTAATAGTAATAGTATTTCCATTTAAAAACAGTTTGACTGGTCAGAACCTTACAATTAGCCTTTAATGATTTCCTTTTGTCTTCTATATCTTTTATATCTAATTTTCCATTGAGTTCTAGTCATTTTACTATATGAATCTAAAAGTCTTTCAGGTAATCAAATGTTCTTTTCCCTCATTTATGATCATGTACAACTTTTCTGAAGAAACCACGGTTCCTTTGCTCTTAAAATTATAATGTCCCAAGTACTTTGTATTTTAGTGTAGAAGGTGTTGTGTCTTGTGCAATGCTATTTTTTCACAGGATTGAGATGGTTTTTCCCATTGTTGCTTGCAACAGTTTCTTTTTTTTTAATAATAGCTTTTTATTTTCAAAATAATTTCTTTTTCATATCATCACAAGTCAAATTATGACTATATTCTTTAATTATGTCCCTAATAAAGATATAGTTCTCAAGAATTAAACATATCATCTTCCCATATGGATGTAAACATTGCAACCTTTAAAAAAGAAAAAAAAAAGTTTTTTAACCTTATGTTTCTGTTGAGGATTTACTTTTTTATTTGAGGATTAAATTTTCTGTTCAGCTCTGGTCTTTTCATAAAAAATTAATTGAAAATCCTCTATTTCATTGAATGTACATTTTTCCCCCTGAAAGATAATGTTTAGTTTTGCTGGATACTTGAAGCTTGACTACAGTCCAAGTTCCTTTGTCCTCCAGAATATCATATTGCATATCCTTCAATCCTTTAAAGTGAAAGCTGCTAGGTCCTGGATAATCCTAATTGTGGCTCCTCAATATTTGAATTATATGTTTCTGACTTCTTGCAGTATTTTTTCCTTGATCTGAAAATTCTGGAATTTAACTACAATATTCCTTGGAGTTTTCCTTTTTTTTTCTTTTTCAGGAGATGATCAATAAATTCTTTCAATGACTATTTTACCCTCTGGTTCTAGGACATCAGGACTGGTTTCCTTGGTGATTTCTTAAAAGATGTTTCTAGGCTCTTTTTTTTTCATTGTGGTTTTTACATAGTCCAGAAATTCTTAAAATTGTCATTCCTAGATCTATTTTCCAGATCAGTTGCTTTTTTGATGATGTATTTTACATTTTCTTCTATTTTTTTTTTCATTTTTGGTTGTATTTGACTGACTCTTTTTTTTATAAAGCTTTTTATTTACAAAACATATGAGTGACTTTTCTACATTGACCTTTGCAAAAACTCTTTTTTCCCAAGCTTTTCCCCTCCTTCCCCCTACCCTCACCCCTAGATGACAGGCAATATAATACATGCTAAATAGGACAAATTATATGACAAATACAATACACGTATACATATCTATACAGTTATCTTACTGCATAAGAAACATCAGATCTAGAAAGAGAAGAAGAAAAAACAACCTAAGAAGGAAAACAAAATGCATGGAAATATTCACAGAAAGCGTTAAAATGCTGTGTTGTGGTTCACACTCAGTTCCCACAGGCCTCTCTCTGGATGTATATGACTATTTTCATCGCTGAACAATAGGAACTGGTTTGAATCACATCATTGTTGAAGAGAACCATGTCCATCAAAATCGATCATTGTATAGTCTTGTTGCTGTGTATAATGTTCTCCTGGTTCTGCTGATTTCACTTAGCATCAATTCATGCATTGACTGACTCTTGATGTCTCATTGATTCATTTACTTCCATTTATTCAGTTCTAATTTTTAGTGAATTATTTTGTTCAGTTAGCTTTTTTTTTACTGCTTTTTAAATTTAGTCAATTGAACTTTTAAGTAAGTTGGTTTGTTCATTGGAGTTTTTTTTTCCAATTTGACCACTTCTATTTTTAGGGAGTTGTTCTCTTTTTTCCATTTCACCAATTCTATTTTCAAGGAAATGTTTTCTTTTTCCATTTTGTCAATTTTTTAAGGAGTGGCTTTTGTAAATTTCTGGGTTTTCTTTTTCAAAGCTCTCATTTCCTTTCCCCATTTTTCTTCTGGCTCCCTTTTTTGAATTCCTCTAAAGAGTGTTTTGAGTTGGAAACCAACTCATATCACCCTTTAAGGCTTCATGTGGAGTTGTTTTGGCTTTCGTGTCTTCAGGGTTTGAGGTCTGTTCTTCCTGTATTGATAATAGCTATCTATGGCCAAAAGTCTTTTTGCTTTTTTGCTCATTTTTAAATGTTGAAGTCACTCTTAGGGCAAAGTGAAGATTGTCTCATGCTTCCTCTGCAAGATAATAGGCAAAGATTTTATGCTATCCTGGAGCTGATGCTGCTGGCTTGCTTCCAGTGCTGGATGAGTGTGGGCAAGTCCCACTTGTTATGCTGGGGATCAGGTTTTCAAAGTTTTCCTTCCGTAGTTGCATTGGAGATCTCACAGCTAGAATATTGATCCACTTGTTTGTGAATCAGAACAGAGTAGCCAATGTTACTGTATTGATTCCCTTGTACTTCCCACTAGGTTCCCTCAACACTTGGAGGTCTCTCCACCCTGGGCCTCCCTGTACTTTGCCTGCCCTGGGCCATGTTCCCTTCTGCCTGCTTGACATATATTTTTCCTGAAGATTTCTGTCAAAAGAAATTTTGGAAAAAATTTCTTACCCTCCAAATATTTGTGGGTTCTGTCACTCCAAAATTCATCCAGAAGCTTGAACTGGTGTTGATTCTGAGAAAAGTAAGGAAGAGTTCAGGCAAAGTCTACTCTCTCTCATCTTGGCTCCATCCCAACAGTTTTTCTTTGATCTAGGTATTTTAAAACTTAGCTATGATGTTCCTATAAATTTTGTTATTTTAATCTTGGGTGATGATCAGTGGATTTTTTCCCCTTTCTTCTTTATTTTCTTATTCTATAACTTCAAAGCAATTTTTCCTAATAATTTCTTATACTATTGGATACAGATTTTTTTTATCATAACTTTTGGGTAGAGCAGCAATTCTTATATTCTCTATTTTTAATTTTTTTCAAGATCAGTTTTTCTAATGAGATATTTTAAATTTGATTCAATTTGTCTGGTTTTTATTATTTCTTTATGTCTTACACTTCCATTCATTTCCACTTACCCAATTCTAGTTTGCAAGGAATTATTTTCTTCCTGAAGATTATGTATCAACACCCCCACACCAATTGTTTAACTTTCTTTTCTTTTTATGGGTTCTCTTCTCTCTTTTAATCTTGATCATTTGTGACATACTGCAGATTATTAGAATGAACCTGTCTATCAGGTGGTATAATATGAAATCTCTCAACACTGTGAGTTTCCATGATTAGCTTTTTGCCCAGAAATATTTCTTTTTTTCTTTCATTTCTTTTTTTTGTCAAGGGTACCACCATCTTTTTAGCATCTTTTCATTATTTTAAAATCTCTGTTTTTTTATTTTTTATAATACACTAGTATAACAAGACTCTGAAGGTTAGCATAATGCCTAGCACATAAATGGTACTTAAATGATTATTCCCTTTCTCTGCTTTTCTTTTAGAGATATCTGGGGAAGGACCATCCTCTTTTTTCCTTGGTGGGATAATTAGTTTTATAGAAACAGTTTGACTTTTCCCAACTAATTAAAAAACAACACATGTCTAAACAATTCCATCCTTTGGCATCTTCCAAAACTTCTGTGCTTTGGTCCCCAAGTTCTACATAGCAAAGATATTGCCAAAGAAAGGAGTATCCCAATGTCCCTCTTCTACCATCCTCCATTCTTGAATAGAGAGAAATGGGAAAGACTGTTTAATACTATACTGTAAGCAAGGTAGGGGGGTCTTCTTAGTTCCCAAAGACATCAAAAAAGGGGACAAGATTATTTGTAGCATATCCATCAGCTATACACCAAGACGTTGTTGCCCTTTCTAGACCATGTTGCTAATAAAGTCAACAAGAATCACATGAGATTTATTAGGTCAATCACTAATAGATTTGTCCATCCAGATTAGGATTTGTGCTTCTTCCCCATCCATAGTTTCTTCTCAAAAGCAACTTATCCAAAAGCCTGTCATCTCTTACTGGGGAAATCAGAAGCTCATATATATATATATGTACCTCAAGATACAACATCCACTTACAGATCCTTAGCATCTTTGAGTCTTGATATCTATATTTGCTTAGTCTTTAGAATTTCTATGTTCCCTACAGTTGAATTTTAACTTTTATATCTCCAATTAATGTGTAAGTTCCTTGGGAGCAGGAACTGTCTATACCTTACTCTGTATACCCACAGAATATTTACTATATAGTGGTTTTTTTTTCTTTTAAATGCTTATTCAATTGAATTCCATTACTAATGGGGAAAATAACCATACTGATAAAATTACAGAACTTTTGAAATATTAATATGAATTATTATTATTTAGGCTTGTTCATGTCTAATGGCCAAGCATGGAAATACCAAAGAAGATTTGCCTTAATGACCCTTAGGAATTTTGGTTTGGGAAAGAAGACTCTGGAAGATCGGATCCAGGAGGAGGCCAGGTATCTCACTGAGGCTATCAGGGAAGAAAAAGGTGAGCACTGGTCAGACAGATCTTGTCATTGGCTTTATGGCCAAATGATCATTAAAGAGAACCTGTAATTTTGGGTGGGATTAGCAGAGGAAGAGAGATCATGTCTAAAGTAGACAAGAAAAATGTACTCTCTACTTCCCCAAGGTCCCAATGGAAGGTTTTCAAAGATCCAACACAATAAGCAAAGAATGAAACCTTTGATAGTTCATTCTCTTGAATGAAAATATAATCATTTTCTGCCATCAGCACAGAGTGCACATGCCTCAATTCTTCAAATGTTATTCTTGGCATCCTGCCTTGGGTGGTCACTCCAGAACTATACCACACACACACACACACACACACACACACACACACACACACACGTAAACGCAATCTTTGCTTTATTTTCTCCCACTGCCCTTATTGAACTTTTTTTTTCTACTGAACCTTTTTCCTTTTCACTTACTGAATCATTTATTTCCTTTTCTTGGTATGTTTCCTGTCATTTTTCTCTACTACCTTTCTCTCCTCTTCCTACTTTGTATTAGATTATTTTTAATAATATGTATATTTGGATGTATATACATATACACACATTGCTGTCTTCATTTATCTTAAAATTTTGGTTATGTTTTCAATGTCATTTATTTTCTTTCCTTCTTGTTCTTCCTCCCATTGGAAAAAAACAAAAACAAAACAAAACCTTAGGAACAAATTATATCCATAGTCAAGTCAAATAAATTCTTACATTGACTATTCCCAGAAACATATATCTCATTATGCAACTCAAGTCTGTCAGAAGATAGGTAGTAGTTATCATTTTTAGTCCTTTGAAGTTGTAATTGTTATTGGATTGATCCAAGTTCCAAAGTTTTTCCAAGTTATCTTTTTTTCCACAATGTTATTCTTATATACATTTATTCTTTTATACTTCCTCTTCTTTCTATACTTCTTTTTCCTTTTCTTCCTCCTCTTATCCTCATTGACCACCCCTTTTTCCTCCTTTTCTGTGACTTCCATTTCTTATCACAAATTTAGGATAAAAATGTACCTTGGAACCCATCAATTCAAATTTCCCTCCCATTCTGCAAAAAGAGTCATGTGAGGAGTGGAGTAGCTAAGTGACTTGTCCATAGTCAATCAATGAATGAATATTTATCAAGTGCCTATGCTATTCCAAGCACTGTACTAAATACTGGAGATATAAAGAAATGAAAAAGAGAATGATTGTTCTCTAGGAGCTCCTAGTCTAAGGTCAAGGGAGGTATAATATGTTAACAACTATGTTCAACACATTATAAACAGAAGAAACTGGAAATAATCAACAATAGAAAGGAACTAGAATTAAGATTACCCACCTAGTAATTGTCTGAAGGAAGATTTGAGTAAATGTCTGAGAGAGGCCAGTTCTTCCTGGTTCCAAGTCTAATGCCTTATGCATTCCTTTATACTGCCTCCCTTATTCACCTCATTTATTTTCTTTTCATTTCAGTATCTCCAGTTTCATTTCAGCTCTCCCATTTACATGGATGCAAGTAGCCCACCGATTTTTTTGCCTCAATTGCTGCCTAACCTTAATGGGTGTGGCCCCTGTCAAAATTAGACCTGTTGAAGATCTTAAATTAAAAAAGCCAGTCTCCCATTACATCCAGGGCCATCTCCAGTCATCCTGGTCTTTATCTGGCCACTGGACCTAGATAAATCTGGAGGAAAAAATGAGTCAAGTGACCTTGCACAGCCCTCCCCCACTTAAATTCAATTCACTTGCATATCATGACATCTCTTGCCTGATGGTATAGTTCTCTTCAAGAAGGAAGGAAAAACAACAATAAAAACACATACATCTATAGACACACATACATGTTATGTCCATGTTCATTATAGAGATTGGCACACCTTTGTGAAATTATGCACATAATATATCACATATAGAACACAGAGGATAGAAGGGTCCTCAGAAATCCCCTAATCCAACACCCTCATTTTACTGTTGAATAAATGGAAATAATGACAGGTTATCGATTTGGCTTTGAATAAGTTATACTATGTTGAAACAAAATATGTCAATTTAATCCTGTCTTTATCGAAATGGTAAAAAGTGGACATTTTCTTTTCTTTTTTATCTTACATCTTTTTAAGCAGTAGCTGGTTATGGACAATAATAACAAAGCAGATGTGTACTGGAGGGTAGGTTGAGGGAAGATAGGAAAGGAAAATTGTTTAGGAGAAAAAGGGAGAACCTCTGTTGGATTCCTTTAAAAAACGTGAGTAACATGAAAAATTGCCTGTCTCCTTTCTCTTTTGGTAAATAGGACAACCCTTTGATCCCCACTTTCAGCTCAATAGTGCTGTTTCCAACATCATTTGCTCCATAACTTTTGGTCATCGTTTTGAGTACCATGATTCTCAATTTCGGGAGCTGTCAAAGAGTTTGGATGATGTCATGGTGCTTGGAGGCAGATGGGAGTGTCAGGTAACAACCCCTTCCTTCCTGGGCAGGGTTGGCTAAGTCTCAAGAAGTTCATGAACTCCCTCAATTGGAAAAAGAAACAAAAATGGCTGTGAGAGTTGGTAGAAGATGAGTCTGTTTGGGCATGCATTTATAAGCAGTAAAAGGAAACAGAAGGGGAGAGGAAAGAGACAAGATTTTTTATAAACAGTGACATGAAAGAACATGCCTGGAAGACCCAGGTTGTTCCCAGAACACTGATCTCCAAATAATAAGAAAAAAATTTCTATACAGCTTTAAATTTATTAAAAATCTTGTCCCAGATTACCAATTTACAAATACTCATTAAGCATTTATTGTGTCAAGTACTGTGCTAGGAGAAAAGGAATACAGTGACTAAAATGAAGCAGTTCCTGACTTCTGGTGGTTTATATTCTGTTGGCAGAAATAACATGCTCTCAAGTGAGTGTATATGCAAATAAATAAATCCAATGGGAAAACTTTTTGTAGGCATGGTATTGGAAGCCAGCAGGAGAAGAAAAGATTTCATGGAGAAACTGTCTCTTGAGCAGAGTTTGAGAGAAAGCAGGAATTTTAGCCCCTCTTCCAGAGGGAAGAAAGGGAAAGGGACAGGGAGAAAAAAAGGAAGAGGGAGAGGAAGACACACACACACACACACACACACGTAGAGTCTAAAAATGGAGAGAGATAGACAAAGACAGAGATGGAAAAGAGGGCAGGAAACGGGAAGAGAATGAGCAAGGAAAGGAGATCCAGAGAGACAGACAGACAGCTAGAGAAACAGAATAAGAGACTTATAGAGAGTAGACACACAATGACAAAGACATGGATGATTTGAGTACTTACATGTCATGTATGTATATATATATATATACCCACATACACATACATGTGTATGTATATCTGTGTTTGTATGTATGTGTGTGTGTATATATGTATATATATATATATGTGTGTGTGTATGTGTGTGTGTGTGTGTGTATAAATGTTTTTATGTATAAAAGCTCCCACCTCAGTGTCTTTGCCCTGGCTGTTCTTGTTGGGAATGTTCTCTCTCCCCACTTCTATCTCTTGGTTTCCTTCAAGAATGAGCTTAAATTTCACCTTGTCCTGCCAGATCCCTTTTCCAGTCCCTCCAGCATCTCCTGCATTCCCCTCTCAGGTTACCTTTCAATCACTCTGCATACACCTAGCTATTTCCATGGTGGCCCTCCCATTACAACATGACCTACTTGAGGAAATGATTGGCACTTTTTTTCTCCCTTTGTATGTGCAGCACTTAGGAGAGCACTATACTAAGTAAGCACTGTACTTACTGGTTAATAAATTCCTGCTGATTTACTGATTTTTTTTTCAGATTCTAACAATTACCCTTTGAGGTAGTGCTATTATTATTCCCATTTTACAGACAATGAAACTGAGTCTGAGAGGAGTTAATGATCTGCCATAAGCTAATTAAAGTCTGACATAGGATTAGGGTAAATTCCATGGTTAAGAACCCTGGCCTGATTTAGGTTGAGGAAGATGAAGAGATAGGGCAATGAAACAGAAACAGATACTTATTCTCCTCACCTAACTCTGTTTATATTATTTAGTTATTCAATATATTTCCTTGGATAATGAAATTCTTGCCAGGAGCTCACCAGAAATTCTTTAGTGAATGGAAGAAGTTAGAATATTTTGTAGAAGGGGTGATCAAACAACACAAGGAAAACCTGAACCCAGAGGAGCCCCAGGACTTCATTGATGCTTACCTCAAGGAGCTGTCCAAGGTAATGGAGACAATATGGAATGTGGGCACTGAATGTTTAAAACCAGAAAACGCGAAGAGTTGGGAAGGGTAATCTATTAAAAATTTTCTAAATTTCCCTCATCATATAAATATTATTCCTCAATGGCAGTCCTGGAGGTAAAGAGCTCAAGTAATGGAGGTTGCTATTTTGGCTGTGATGCAGAACTTACAATTTTTATTTAGAACCAGAAGATAACAGAGTTCATTGAGTTCAATTCCCTGCTTTCAGAAAGGGAAAACTGAGACATAGAGAAGTTAATTGACTTGTTCTAGTCACACAGTTAATAGGAATGTGAGCCTGGATTTGAACCAGTTCTTTGTTTCCAAGTCGAGTATTTTTTTTAATTAAAACTTTCTCTGATTGTGATTAAATGTTGGTCCTGATATTTCATCCCTGTGAATTTCTCTCAGCACTAAACTTTTCTGATCTATAATATTAAGTTTATCTGTACTCCCTAACCTAATGAGAATTGCATGTATATTCTTTGCAAACCTCACAACACTGTAGGAATAAGTTAAATTATCAATCTTATACAATCAAAATAAAACCACCTCTGGGAATCTGAGCAACTGTCAAATATGGAGGCAGCATTTCAGCCTATGTCATTCCCAAATACCCTAAAATCAGTTTAAAATGTAATTTAGAAATATTTCACAAAATAAATATAAATACATGAGAATATAGATAGTGCAAATCATATGTAGCCTCCAGGGATCCTTACATATAGTTTAGTGGCCCATTTCTATTTGAGTTTAAGATGATTGGATCTCCTTTCCAACTTCAAGATTTTGCAATTATTTCCTATATAGTCAAAGTTCAGAATGGTGGACTTCTATTTACATTCCAGATCCTGAATTCATCAACCAAGTTTACTCAAGAACTCAAACCATTTCTCTAAGTTTCAGTATCTTCATTTGAAAAATGGGTACAATATTATTGGCACCACCCATCTTACAGGATTATGGAATAAGTAGTTGGCAAATCAAAGCATTGTGATTCTATTTTTTCTTGTTATTAAAAGAATGAATAAATGAAATAAAATATCTATTTTAACTAGAAAAATAAAAATGCCAAGAAATAACAAGAAAATTGCTACTTAGATGCATATGATACATCAAGATCTGCAAAATGTTTTGTATTCCCAACCACCCTCATTCCCACACAATGCTATGAGATAGACAGCAGAGGTATTATCTCCATTTCACAGAAGAAGAACAGAATAAAGGTTTTACCCAACAATCGTGGAACATAGACATAGAGCAAAAACTAAAAAGAACTTTGTTCTATTTCAAGAGCATGAAATTAGAGAAATGAATCTAGAACTAAAGGAAAGCCATCTAGGCAACTATGCTGTACATGGATAGAGTGAAGGAGTCCTACCAAATTCCTTTTATGACACAAAATGTTGCTGATATCTAAACCATAAATTTAGGGTTGGGTAAGTATTAGAAAATCTGTCAGCATAAATCATATAATAATATGAGTAGATGCAGAAAAACTTTGGACTAAATCCAAAACTCATTCCCCTTAAAAACAGCTAAAATAAATTATATGGAACAATGGATCTTTGCTTGAAATAAGTAGAATTTATCCAAAATTATCAACAAACATTATCTATAATAGGAATAAGTTAGAAGCCTTGTCCATATGATTAGGGATGAGACAAGGATGCTCATTATCACCACTTTTATTCAGTATTGTACTAGAAATGATAGTTTTAGCAAAAAAAAGAACAAAGAAATTTAAGGAATTTAAATAAGTGATGAGGAAACAAGTTTCATTCTTTGCAGATGATATGATAAAAATCTACTTGAAATAATTAACTTTAGCAAAGTTGCAGGATACACAACAAAACATAGAAATAAGCATTTCTATATATTACCCATAAAGCCCAGGAGAAAGAGAGAGAAAGATAAATCCCATTTAAAATAACTATAGATAATAAAAATTACTTGGGAATCTACTTGCCAAGACAAACCCAGGAACTTCACAAAATATATTTCACACAAATAAAATCAGATACAAACATTTGGGGAACTATCATTTGCTTATGTGTTAGCCAAATCAATATAAATTGATATATTCAGTGCCATAGAGTACAAACTATCAAAAAATTCATAGAGCTAGAAAAAAACCCACTAAAATATTATGTGAAATCAATAGGTCAAGAATATTAAGGGACTTTCTAGAAAAAATGCAAAGGAAGGTGACCTAACTATATTACATCTTAAAATAGTTTAGAACCATCAATCATCAGAATTATCTAGTACTGGCTAAGAAATAGTGATGGATCAGTTAATTGATTACATAAACAAAATATAGTCAATGACCATACTAACTTGGACTCTGGGATCAGAACCTACTATTTGACAAAAACAGGGAGAACTGGAAAACAGTGTGACAAGAACCAGGTATATATCAACATCTTACACAATATAACAAGATATGATCAAAATGGATACATGATTTAGACAAAAAGGATATCATAAGCAAATTAGAAGAGCAAGGAATAGTTTACCTGTCAGATCTATAATGAAGGGAATAACCTATACTCAAAGAAGATGCAACACAAGATGCAAAATGGATAATTTTGATTATATTAAATTAAAAAGGTTTTTGCACAAACAAAACCAATGCAATCAAGAGAGAAGGAAAGGAAAAAGATGGAAAAAAATTTTACAGCAAGTATCTTTGATAAAAGCCTTATCTCTCAAATATGTAGAGCACTGAGAAAAATTGATAAGAATATAAATTCTTGAATTGCATATGTTTAACCTATATTAAACTACTGGTTAGGGAAGGGGAAAGGAGGAGAGTAAGGGAGGAAAATTAGGAACACAAGGTTTTGCAAGGATGAATGTGGAAAAATATCTTTGCACGTATTTTAAAAAATAGAAAGCTATTATAAAAAGAATATAAGTTCTTTTATATTTGATTTATATTTATATTATATCAAAGAATTTTAATAGTTTTCAGATGAAGAAATCAGTCATCTATAGTCATATGAAAATATTCTCTAAATCACTAATAAATAAATAAAAATTAAAACAGTTCTGAGGTAAATATTTATCAGCTTGGCAAAGATGAAAGAAGAGGCAAATGATGAATACTGTAGAAAATGGACTCGAGGGATTGAGACACTAGTGCTCTGGTGAAGTTATAAACTGATCCAGGCATTCTGGAGAGGAATTTGGAACTATGCCTAAAGGCAATACATATATCCATCCCCTCTAATCCAGCAACATTATTAGTATGTCAATATTCCACTGAGATCATAAAAAGGGGGAAGGAATGAACATGTACAACAAAATTTATAGTAGCTCTTTTTATGGTGTCAAAGAAATGAAAATTGAAAGAACTGAAAATTGAAAGGATGTGCCTTAGCTGAGAAATGGCTAAACTAGTTGTGATGTATAAATATAAAAGAATACAATTGTTCTATTAGAACAGGGGCAGCTGAATGGAACAGCGAATAGAGCACCAGCTCTGAAGTCAGGAAGACCTGAGTTCAAATCTGTTCTTAGACACAAACACAAAAAAAAAATGATGAACAGGTGGATTTCAGAAAATCCTGGAAAAGCTTACATGCACTGATGCAAAGTGAAGTGACTAGAACTAGAAAAACTTTGTAGATAGTATCAGAAAAATTGTGAGATGCTCAAGTATGATTGACCTAGCTCTTATAAGTAATATAATGATCCAAGACAAATCCAAAAGACTTATTCATGTGGAAAATGCTATTTACATCCAGGAAAAAAATTGATGAAATCTTAATGTAGATGAAAGCATACTATTTGCATACTATTTTCACTTTTTTATTTCGTACTTCATGATTTTCTTTTTTTTTTGTTCTGTTTCTTCTTTCACAACATGACTAAAAGGGAAAATGTTTTACATTAATGCACATATAAAACCTGTATCAAATTGCTTAAAATCTTAGTAAGAGTGGAGTGGTGGGAGGGAGAGAAAAAATTTGCAACTCAAAATTTTATATAAAAATTGGAAAAAGATTATTTCAAAGTAAAAAAATGAAATGGGAGCTCTCATTCTTAACCACAGTTACTGTATTTTGAGGTTAGAAAAGTCCAAGATCTGCCCCTTTGACCTTCTCTAGGTCCCATTGAGGATGCAAATTTCTCATGCTTGGAGAGAGCTATAATTTATTTTTGTGTTAACCAATTGATCTTTGTCTTTTTAATTTAAGGATAACATTCATTCTAGTTTTAATGAAAAAAATTTAGTCTTCTGTACCCTGGACCTCTTTTTTGCTGGAACAGAGACAACTTCAACCATTCTGAGGTGGGCACTTCTTTATATAGCCCTTTATCCGGAGATCCAAGGTATAGTGATGACTTCAGGTTATGCATCTCTGTAGAATTCTGCCCTAAAGAATTTATAGGGAGCTCACAAATTTGCCAAGTCTTTTACATACATTGTTTTCTTTCAATTCTCATTACAATAGAGCATTGATGACTGTTTCTCACAATCATGCCGACTCCTTTTTAACATCAAAATTTCTTATATCTCCCCATATGATAGTAGCTGGTGACTAGGGCAGTAAAGAGAGAATGGAATTGGAATTAGCAAGATGTGCCTGCTGCAAGCATTTGCTAATCATGTGACTGAGTAAATCAAATAAGTTCTCTAAGGTTCTGTGTCCTCATCTGTAAAATTGGGATAATAATAGCCCTTACTTCATATGTTGTTCTGAGAATCAAACAAGTTGAAAAAATGAAATCTTTTTAATCATTAAAGTGTTATATAAGTACAAAATACTGTATTATTATTATTATTATTTTAGTCTATATTTTTACTGAAAAATTCTGTGATAAAATGTAAGATTTAAAAATACATTTGTGTGCTTTTTAAAATATTTTTAAAAGTCTCCATAGATTTCAAAAAAGAAATACTTAAATAAAGAGTACATTAATTCCATCTATAGAAGGTCATAAGGTCTTTAGAATTTATCTTAGAGGCCTATAAAATTCCAACCCCTCATTTTAAGGATGTGGAAACTGAGGCTGAGATAGCCCAGGGCTCCATTTCCAGGACACCTAGCTGCCTCTCCCTTAAGAAAGAGCTCCACCTTCCGAAAGTCAAGACTTGATCAAATGTTCTATTCCATTGTCTAGTATACTATGACATGTTTCATGTTTTCCTTAAGCTAAAGATGAGAATAAGCATCGATAGACTGATTATTTATTTTCAGATCTCTAGCAATAATTAGAGAAATTCAGTTTCCAAGGGAAACTCCTGAACTGTATATGTTTTGTTTCTTTTAAGGTAACATCCAGAATGGAACATTTTTTTTAATCTTTCTGAGACAAAACCCCAAAGTAGCCTCCTAAGCAGCCATTTAGCATCATGGAAATCAAATAAGTGCTTATTATGTGCCTACTATGTGCCAAACACTTGGGACATGAATACAGAGAATGAAGCAATCCTTCCATCCTTGCAAAGATGTGGGAGTAACAAATTGAATTAAAAATCAGAAGATTGTTTTCTAGTTCAAGCTTCCCCTTTAGGTATCATGAAACTTTGAACAAGACATTTGAGTTACATATTGAATACATATTAAATAAGTACTTTGTGGCACACACAGAAATAAATACTAGGAATACAAAGAAAGACAAACAAAAAATAAACAACCAACAAATCAAGCAACAAACAATGCAGCAAAGCCCTGTTCTCAAGGAGTTTGCAGTCTAATGGGAGAGACAATAGGCAAAAAGCTATGGACAAGCAAGATATGGACAGAATAAAAAGGAGAAAATACACAGAAGTAAAATATTTATCGGGACTATGTGTATGTGTATATGTGTGTGTACATATATATATACACATATGTATATACATATATATATGTATATATGTATATACTACACACATATACCTCATAATAATGCCAGGAGGATAATGCTATTATGACCCCTATTTTGTAAATAAAATAAAGGTAGATAGAAGTTAAGTGACTTGCTCAATCAACAATGTAAGTAGAATTGAACTCAAGGCTTTCTTATCCCTCCTATCTAGTTTTCTTTGGTCATGTGGAAGAACCACAGTCATACATATGGTTGGATATATGACTGACTTGACACTTAACAAAGTATCGGGGCAGCTAGGTGGCGCAGTGGTTAGAGCACCAGCCCTGAAGTCAGGAGGACCTGAGTTCAAATCTGGTCTCAGACACTTACTAGCTGTGTGACCCTGGGCAAGTCACTTAACCCCAATTGCCTAAGCAAAAAAAAAGTATATCTATCTATATTATATGTATATATACATATATATATATATATATATATATATGTCAAAGACTTAAGGGAAACATGATGGCAGTCTTCAAGTATTTGAAGGATGCTTGTGTACAAGGGTGATTAAGCATTTCATTCCTCAATTTCTCATCTCATCCTACTCATTTAACTGTTGTCAAGGCCTGCAAAATCCCTTGAATATTCTCTCTTGTCCAACACTATTCTCATTTCGGTCCAGGTCCATGTTTTTTTCACACCTGAACAACCGAAATAGCCAGTGGTGGATCTGCCTTCCTCATGTCTCTCCCCATTCCCATCCTTCCTCCATTCAATCAGCACTGAGTGATTCCTTCCCATTCAGTAAACTCCAATGTCACACTACCACCTCTAGGATAAAACACAAAATACCCTGTTTAACATTCAAAGTTCTTTTTAAGCTCACTATTCTATATTTCCAGTTTCTTTATGCCTTCCTCCCTGAAACCTACTCTTTGCTTCAGTGCTGCTGGCCTTTTGGTTGTCCCACCAACAAGACCCCCCATCTCATGGATCTGGGCCTTTTCTCTGACTGTTCCCTTATTCCTGGAATGCTTTTCCTCCTTATCTTTGGTTTTTGGCTTCCTGCATCCTTCAAGTCCTGGATGGAAGCCTACCTTCACTGAAAAGTCTTTCCCAATACACCACAATTTTAGTGTCTTCCTTCTGTAATATCTCCAATTTATCCTGCTTGGCTCTTGTTTGCATGTTGTCGCCATCATTGGATAGTGAGCTCCTTTGAGGACAGGGATTGTCTTTTGCCTTTCCTTTTCTTTTAAGTGTTAGTTCATTAGAGTTCAATGGACACTGAGTAGGTACTTAATGTTGACTTGACTTGAAATACTTTGCTTCTGTCTACACTTCATCAGAAATGCTTTGTCAAGGATAAGTTCACATAGGGAATCAAGTTCTCTGTTCTAAATTACCACTTGCCCTTCAGAACTGCCTCCTACATATTGTTGACTTGTAAATCAGATATCATTGGTCATTACATGCAAAGCTATATAAATAAATATAACATGCATAAGTAAATTTAAAGACCTTAGAGACAGATTAGTCTAATCTGATCATTGCAGAGCAAGGGAAAGCAGGGCCAGGTTTAGTGACTTTCCTAGGAACACTAAAATAGAGAGTTGTAAAGCTGGAATTTTCATCCAGGTCTTCTATCTCCAGGACTTCATGTGTTTTCTATAGTGTCACATTCACACAACATCCTTATTTTTCCTTAATCGGTCAATCTCCACTTTTCCAGGTTCTAGTCTTGGCACTTTGTTAAGTGTCAAGTCAAAGATTTATCCGACCATATGTATGACTGAGGTTCTCCCACATGATTAAAGAAAACTGGATAGGAGGGAAAAGAAAGCCTTGATTTCAATTCTATCTACATTGGTGATTGAGCAAGTCACTTAACTTCTATCTACCTTTATTTCATTTACATTTCATTATTAGTTCATTTCATATTATTTCATTTACATTACATTATCCCCATTATAAAATAGGGATAATAATAGCACTATCCTCCTAGCATTGTGATGAGGCTCATATGAGATAAAACCTGTAAAATGTTTTGCAAAATTTCAAATGCTCTTTAAATGTGAGCTATGATTTGGTCTCAAAAAATTCTTCCTTTTTTTTCCCAGGCAAAATACAAGCTGAGATTGACAGGGTGATTGGCCAATCTCGGCAGCCCACCATGGCTGATAAGGAGAATATGCCCTACACTAATGCAGCTGTTCATGAAGTTCAGAGAATGGGAGATATTATTCCTTTCAATGTACCCAGAATGGCTGTGGTTGATACCACAGTGGCGGGATATCATGTGCCAAAGGTAATGAACTTGAAGTGATTCCATGGCTTCCATGTACCTTGGGGACTGGAGTTGAAGAAGATAAAACAAAAAACATGGACTATAGAATAAAAAGTCTTGGTCTCAGGTACATGAATTTGATTTTTCACGTGTGGATCTTTCCCCCTCTTTTATGATCTCTTTGGGATACAGGCATAGTAGAGACACTGCTGGATCAAAGGGTGTGCACAGTTTGAGAGTCCTTTGGGCATAATTCCAAATTGCTCTTCAGAATGTTTGGATCAGTTCACAATAACATCAACAATGTATTAGTATCCCAGTTTTCCCACATCCCCTCCAACATTTATCATCAGCTTTTCTGGTCACCTTAGCCAGTCTGAGAGGTGTGAGGTGATATTTTAATTTGTACATCTCTAACTAGTAGTGATATAATCTTGTATTTTAATCAATCTGTAGCCAAGATTTTCAATGGGCTTCTTTATCTGCAGTTTCACAGTATCTGACATTTAGCACGATGATTTCTTACAGGACTTCTGAAGGAATTTACTAATTTAAGGCACATTGTTTTCTGGGAAACTTACTAATTTTCTATTTGATTCATAAATAAGCATGAGGTAGGATGGAGCAGAGTACCCCAATGCTGACGGCCTCAAACTTGCCCTAAAGAGGCAGCTTAGGATAAGACATTTGTGGATCACTCCTCCTGATATCACTACCTTCTAACCTGGAGTGAGTCTACCTTTCAATGTCTCAGTTTACTCATTTGCAAAATGATAGAGATAAACCCAATGACCTCTCTAATCCCTTCCACTTCTAAACTTACAAGTCTCAAAGGCCAGGGTTTTTAACTTAGGATCCATGAGATCAATTTTTATTTCCTTTGTTTAGATTGTGATGTCTGTATTTCAAAATAATCAGTTTAATTTGGCATCCTATGTGTTTCATTTCATTCATTCTAAAACACATTTCCAAGAAGGGGTCCCAATCCTTGCCAGTGGCTTTGTGATCCCAAACAAGTTGGGAGCCCCTGCCCTAAGAAGTCTGGAGTTCTACAACAGACTTGGCTGCTAAAAAGCCCTATGGCATTGGGAAATTCTATGCTCCCTATGTCTCTCAATTCCCTCTTCTGTAAAATGATAGGGTGGGTCAAGTTACTTCTTCCTCAAAATTGGACTCACTTTTTTTCTCATTTCCAGGGGACTGTATTGTCAACCAATTTGACTGCCTTGCACAGGGACCCCAAGGAATGGGCTACCCCAGAAACCTTCAACCCGGAACATTTTCTGGAGAATGGTCAATTTAAGAAAAGAGAGTCCTTTCTACCTTTCTCAATGGGTGAGCTACACTTAGTAGGGAAGGGGCCCTAGGCTGGCGTCAGTTATCTTTTTAACATGAAGAAACTTTGCAGACTACTTCCTGATGCCCACAACCATGTGAGGGTACACATACTAGTAAAAATCAATGATTAGGAAAAATGTATTTCAATTCAATGTAAAATAGCAGATTTTTAGATAGTTATTTAAATAGCCTTGTAGTATTGATCTGCTTCATTAGCATCATGGGAAAGTCCATTGATCCTGGATTCAGCAAACCCTCTGAAGATCTTGGGTCTTGCCTCTGGCTCTTGTCAGCTGTGTGATATTGGGCAGGTGACAAGCTGTAAAACTTGAGGAAGCAAAGCTTTGATTTGTCTCTGACAGTCCTACCAAGGAGAGAGAACAGTGATGGGCCATTGATGTGTTATCTCTGAACCAGCTTGATTTGAAGCCATAGAGTCTCCAGAAGGAGAAGGCTTAGAAAGGAGACAGATCTGAACAGACCCCATTAGCTGTGTGTGTGAGGATATCACAACCCTTTGGAACTTCACAGCCACCCAAGAGGTAAGAGACTACAGGCAGATCAAGAAACTATATATCAAGAAGGGTAAATGATCAACCCACAGCCATACAATATTGGAATGTTCAAAACAAAATCACTCCTAGGTCCTTGAACTCCATCCACTGTGCCTCCTAAATGTCAATCGGTGGTCACAGCAAATCTCTAAAGTGGATTTTTTGTTCATTCACCAACAGAGCCCCTTCAACCTTTTGAAAATAAAGCTCTAAGTGAATCTGGAAGGGACATGGCAGCCATCTGAGCCTCTGAGGAGACAGGGAGGGATATTCTGCTTTCTTTAAAGAACAGCAATGTAGGGGAGCAAAGTTGCATCTTCAGGTTGGGTTCTGTCTGATGGATTTATAGACTCTTTGCAAGGACCCCAGAATTCTACTAGGCCCAACCACACCCACAAATTCTGGTACTTATCCTTAGGTGTACTGGGGCAATCTAACCGAAATGCCTGGGCCTCAGTTTCCCCATGTATTAAGTGAGGGGATTGGACTAGATGGCCAATAAGCTTCTTTTCAGTTCTGAGCCAAGAATCCCAACAATTCAAACTAGAGGATCTGATTGTCTCTTCTTAGTTGTGGGACTTGGAGTGACTCAGACACTCTGTGAGCCTGTTTTTTATCTATAAGAAGTGACAGGATTGGAATAGGGGGCCTGGAGAGTCCCTTCCACCTTTAAATCTATGATATTCTAGTCCTGAGCAAACACAAAGGAATTTCAGCAAGTAGAAAGCTCTTACAACTGGAGGCAGCCCCTGAGCTGAGCCTTGAAGGAAGTAGGGGGTTCTAATGGTCAGGAGGGAAGAGAAGGCACCAGCTAATGTGGGGAAACAGCCTGGGCAAAGGAATGGAGATAGGAAGAACAGTATCCTAACCATCAGAGCTGCCTCAGTCATCCTTCTTGGAGAAGCCTTGGAGAAGGCATAGTAACTTGTTAAGCATGGGTTTTAGGGGAGTCCTTCCTTCGTGGATCATACTGAATGACACTTCAGACTCCAAATCCTATTGATTTCCTTCACTTGCAAATTTACATTTATAAATATGTATTTTTAAAATTATAAAAATATCAAAACTCTTTAAAAATAAATCAATTCCTTAAATTTAATCTATTGATCAGAAGTTGAAAATTAATAGATTATATTTTAAAATATTTAAAAATATTTAAATCTTATTAAAATGATCATATATGTAATTTATATGGTGCTTTACAGTTTCCAAAATGTTATCATCCCTATAGGGCCTAGTTATTATCTCTCACTGGGACTATTGCAAGAAACTCCTAAGTGATCTCCCTGCATCCAGTCATTTCCCCAAATCTTCCATCCTCCACCCACCTGCTACAATGGTTGTCCCTAAGTGTACATTTAATCCTATTAGTCCTTGCCCTCACCCTTGCTCAGTGAGTTATGAAGGCTCCCTATTGCTTATAAGATCAATATTGATCAACTGAATGTTCTTGTAACTTGACCTTATCTTTCCTTTTCCTGCCACCATTTATTTCTCCTGGTCTTGGCGCAATTCTGTCCACATCACAGTCATATCTCTTAATTCCACACATTGGCTCATCCTCCTGCTCCCCCTAATCTGTGTACATCTCATTTATATCTACTTATGAACTTGGTATTCTCTTTCTCGTTAGCATGTAAGCTCCCTGAGGGCCAGAATCATTTTTGCTTCTTCCTTTTGTTTCCAACATTTATTTCAGTCCTGACATATTGCAAGTACTTAATAGATATCCAGGTAGCTAGGTGATATAGTGAAGATAGTACTGGGCTTGAATTTAGGGAGACATGAGTTCAAATTTGGCTTTAGACACTTACTGGGAAAAGTTTGTTTGTTTCACTATCTGTAAAATGGGGAGAATAATAGTGTCAGCCTCCCAGTGTTGTTATGAGGATTAAATCAAATATTTTTAGAAGATTTGCCAACATTAACACATTTCATAAGTGTCAGCTCTTATTATTCTTGAGTTTATTCAATGAATTAATTAGTTAATGCTTCACTTGGTTGTAATAAATCATGTACTAGAGTCCTCGTAAGATGGAAATCATTAAAGATAAATCACCTCTTGTTATTATGGAAGATCTTGTGTCTATTATATATGGGGGGAGGGAAGGGCATGATCATATCATTTAACTTCCCTGAAATTCAGTTGCCAAATCTATAAAATCAAGAAGCTTGACTAGATTACTTTCTGAGGTCCATCTCTGATTGCCTGATCCTCCTCACTCCCAGGCCTTCCCTCTGTCCATTTGAATATGTCCTCATCATCACTTTTCTTCCAGATGTCAGAAGGAAGGCTGATGGAGGGGAGTTGGAACCTCTGGGGTATTGAAAAGTCACAGGATCATTCAGTTACTTTATTCCAGGCTACCAAACACCTAGTTTGGCCAGCTCTTATGGAACTGAAGGTCCCTTAGTCTCCTTACAGCCAGACTAATGTCTTCTCCCACCAGTAATAATTTGAGTTTCTTGAGATTAGTTCCTTGAAGAAAGGAATGGGGAGAGCTCCTTTAGTCTTTCGGAAAAGGTGACCAGGTTTGTACTTAGTATTGAGACCTACTCAAGGCTGGTTCACAGCTAATGGGGTCTTTTCGGATCTGTCTCCTTTCTAAGCCTTCTCCTTCTGGAGGCTCTATGGCTTCAAATCAAGCTGGTTCAGAGATAACAGATCAATGGCCCATCACTGTTCTTTCTCTTTGGTAGGACTGCCAGAGACAAATCAAAGCTTCCTCTGCTTCCTCAAGTCTTAGAGTTTGTGTCCTGCCCGATATCACACAGCTGGCAAGAGCCAGAGGCAAGACCCAAGCTCTTAAGAGGGTTTGCTGAATCCAGGATGAATGGACTTTCCCATGATGCTGATGAAGCAGATCAATACTACAAGGCTAAAAGACCTGAGACACATCATCCCATTCAACCTTCACTATGTCCAGTCAGGCAATCATAGTGTTTGCATTTGACAGATAATAGGAATTGTAGCAGGAGGGGTAATGGTGGTAGTAGTAGTAGGTAACTAGTAATAGCAGGAGTAGTAGTAATGCTGGTACTAGTAATACCAACTAGCATTTATACAGTTCTTTAAGGTTGGCAAGGTCCTTTTCATCTCTACCCTGCAAAGTAGATGCTATTATTATCCCCATTTTACACATGAGGAAACTGAGATTGAGAGCAGTTAGGTCACTTGCCTAGCTTCTTAGTATCAGGGGTAGATTTGAACTCATGGATTCCAGACTCCAATCCAACAGCCACCACTGAACCCACCTGGCTTAAATTCAGAGCAGGAGCCATTCTTTTCTAAGGCTGCACAGGAATCAATGCTTAGTTTCAGAGCTAGAAGGGCCCTTAGGGGCCACATCATCCAACTCCCTCATTTCACAGATGAGCAAACTTGGGCCCACTTGTTTCCATTGTCATCTGGGTGAGAATCATCCTGATTTAAACTCAGTTCTTCTGCCTACAGACGTACTATACTAAGTCTCTGAGGTGAGCAGCAGCATAGCATAATTGATCTGGGGCCTGAAATGGAGCTTGGATTCAGATTCAGATTCCACCTCTGACATTTATTAGCACTGTGATTGTGGACCAGCCTTAAGGCCAATCACATTGCTAGGATTCACTCTGAGGCCCTTGAGATCCCCAATCCCAACTCCCTATCTGTGCCAAGCATTGGTGGATTTATTCCTTTCTGATCTCCTTGCCTTTCAGGAAAGAGGGTATGCCTGGGAGAACAGCTAGCTCGAGCTGAGCTCTTCATTTTCTTCACCAGCCTGCTGCAGAAGTACACGTTCCAGGCTCCCCCAAACACCCAGTTGAGCCTAGACTTCCGATGTGGCTTAACCATCTCTCCTGTCCCCTACCAAATCTGTGCCATTCCTCGAGAGTTGTAGACCAAGCCAGGCCTGAGGGCCAATCTTCCAAGGGGCTCAGGGAAAAATCTGGAGCCCTCCTGATACTCCCTGCCCTTGGAGTTTGGCTACAGATGGAGAGACAAGTCAAGGAGGGAAAAAGAGGGAAGAGACCAAGGGAGGGTATCTATGGCCCAGTTTGAACATTTCCACTTGGAAAAAGGAGATGCATGAACACCAGCGAAAGGAAAGTGCAGAGTCCTTAGTGGATTTGAAGTTTAAGGACCTGAGTTCAAAACCCAGCCCTGTCATCTATGGGCTGGATGATTTGGGGGCAAGTCCCTTGAACCTTGCCCTCTATTTTCAAATCTAAAATAAGGAGGAGGAAGATCTCTAAAGTCCTCTCCAGTTCTGAATTGACAACCCCTGATTCTCTGTACTGAGAGACAATACTTTTCTTCCCTTGCCTCAACAGTGGGGCCAGATGGGGTTTTTGTTTGCAATTATTCCTCTCTCTCCTGGCTTATAACTCATACAATGGATGTGATTTTAGGGAAGTTTTCAGAGAGTTTAAATGAGTTAGAGGAAGTGTTCCCAGGTTGATGAGGATGGTCATAATTGTGAACTCCTTGTAGGCAGTTTTTCTTTGTCTTTGGATTGACAGCATCCAGCCTCGTGCCCAGCCTAGAGAAGAAGCCTAATAAATAGTCCTGATTTTTTCTTCTCTAAACTATTGTCTTTGATGTTCTTTATTTCCTTTGACTTTCCATTTGTGAAATATTAATTCATAAGTTAAGTTCCTCATTCCTATGAAAAGATTTGTTATAGATGATAAATAGCCATTCCACTATCAATTATACTCACATGGGTTAGGAATGTCCCGACCTTTGCTTTGCTCAACTATTAAAATTCTCCATTATGTTAAAGTTTTGATTATAGAAACCCTTGTAAAACACAAATGAAACAGAAAATGGAAGGGCCTATAGTAATCTCTAATATGATAAGCCCAAATATTCAACTTTTTTGAACAAAAACTCATTACTGGACAAAAAATAAAAAATAAAATAAATCTTCTGGAAAAACTAGAAAACAGTATGTGACAACTTAAGTGCACATCAACATCTGATATAATAAACCAAAATAAGGTCAAAATGGGTACATAATTTAGATATAAAGGATGATACCACGACAAAATTAGATCACAGAATAGTTTATTACATCTATGGATAAGGGAAGAATTTAGGACCAAATAAATTATATAGGACATTACAAAATGTAAAACATAATTATGATTATGTAAAATTAAAATTTTATACAAACAAAACCAATGCAACCTAAATTAAAAGGAAAGCAGAAAGCTGTGTTGAAAATTAGCAAGAAGTTTCTCTAACAAAGATTTCATTTTTCAAATATATAAAGAATTTGGGACAGCTAGATAGCACCAGATAGAGCACCAGCCCTGAAGTCAGGAGGACCTGAGTTCAAATCTGATCTCAGACACTTAATAGTTGTGTGACCCTGGGCAAGTCACTTACCCTCAATTGCCTCCGCAAAAAAAAAAAAAAATGTGAATAACTCATTCCCCAAGTGCCAAACTGTCAAAAGATATGAACAAGCAGTTTTTAGACACATAAGTCAAAACTATCTATAGTCACATAAAAGAAAATGTTCTAAATATCTATTACAGATATGCAAATTAAAACATCTCTGAGGTATCCCATCACATTTAGCATTATTTAATATGACAAAAAAGGGAAGTGATAAATGTTGGAGAAGTGGGAAAACTGGGTAACTAATGTACTGTTGGTGGAATTGAAAAATATCCAACCATTCTGGAAAGCAAGTTGAAACTGTGCCCAAAGGGCTATCAAATTGTGCATCCCCTTTGATTGGGAAATACTACTTCTATATGTATATCTCACATAAAAAAGTGGAGGTGAGCAAGGAATTATTTGTAAAAAAATATTTATAGGAGTTCATTTTGTTGTGGTTAAGAATTGAAAATGGAAGTGATGCTCATCATGTGGGAAATAATTAAACTAGCTCAGGAATATGTTTGGGATTGAATATTGAGTTCTAAAAAGGATTAACAGATTTCATAAAAACCTGAAAAAATATGAATTGGTGCAAAATAAAGTGAACAGAAGGAGAACATTGTGTACAGTGATAGAAATATTGTATAATGAAGAACTGTGAATAATGTAGCTATTTGCAGCAAAACAATGATACAAGATAATTCCAGAAGAAAAATAAAGCATACTTTCTTCAGAGAAAGAACTGATACTGTCTAAATATCAACTGAAGCATACTATTTTTTCACTTTGTCACTTTTCATATTTTTTTTATTTTGAGTTTTCTTCTGCAAAATGATTAATTTAGAAATATTTTATCTGGTTCTTTAAAATTTCAGTGAGGGGTAAAGGGCAGGAAGAGAAAGCATTTAAAACCCAACACAAAATAATGTTAAAATATTGTTGTAACATGCAATTGGGAAAATTATATATATATATATATATATATATATATTTAAATTTCAAAAAGACATCCCATTTTTGTGGGGGTTTTTCATTTAAACAGAGTTAGAAATTGAAAATGTTTTATTATAAATAACTTGTTTAAAAAGCACTGTATTGAAATTGATTTCTCAATGATTTATATATTCCCTCCTAAGATCTTTTGTTATTATTGCAATTATTATGTCAACTTTTAATAGAATTGATTCTTTTGTTAAAGGTCATCTATAGAATTCCTTGGCAGAATCTCATGCTCCAAGTGGTTGAATAAATAATGCCAAATATAAAAATTGGCTCAGAAGTTTTTTCATGTTTCTGTTGTATTTGAGATTCTTAGTTATTTTCAACATGAAAACTGGATGTTAATTCTCTGGTCTGAAAGATTCTCCTGTATGATTTTCTTATTAGGAGGGACATTGGCTTTGAGCTAACTTTCACTACTTGACCAGATTATTGTCACAGTAAATTTAAAATTTTGTTTAAGATCAATTTTTAATTAAAAAAATATTCTCCCAGGTACATGTAAAACAAATTTTACATTTATTTTTTAAAACTTTCGAGTTCTGGATCCTCTCCTTTCCCTTTCACCCCACCCTTTTTAAGAAGACATGTGTGAAATTATATAAAACATTTCTGTAAATGTCATGTTGTGAAAGTAATAATAGAAGTCTCCCCCAAAAAAAATCCTGAAGAAAAAAACAGTATGCTTCAATCTGTATTCAGATGCAATCAGTTCCTTCTCTGAATGTAAATAGAAAATGAAAACATCATAAGTCTTTCAGAGTAGTTGTGGATAGTTATATTGCTGAGAATAGCAGTCATTCACAGCTGCTCATCTCACAATAAAACTATTACTTTATTCACAGTACATTTCACTTTGCATGAGTTAATGGAGGACTTGAGAGGTTTTTCTGAGAGTGTCATTCCTTATAGAACAATAAGATTCCATCATAATCACCACAATTTATTCAGCCATCCCTCAATTGATGGGAATCCCCTCAATTTCTGATTGTTTTTTCCCTGAGAAGAGAGCAGCTATAAATATTTCTGTATATATAGATTATTTTCCTTTTTTTTTTAAAAAAATTTCTTTTGGAATCCATGGGTAGTAGTGATATATTTATGCATGATTTTATATCCTTTTGGACATAGTTCATATCTTTTAATCAATCATTTTTCAATTAGGGAATGGCTAAGACCAATTTTTGGCAGGGAAGGGAATCCCTACAAGTGAATTCAATCAGAGAAGTCAGTTAAAAACTGCTCAGAGATCCTACCCAGATCAGAGAGCTGCATCAGGAGATATTTCCAGATAATCAGATACCCATATGAGATGAGATGTCTAAGCATTGTGATATGATTTTATTATTATTATTTACTATATATTTTCCCCCATGTTTTTTTTATCAATAAGTCCTGCTTACCAAAGGTTACTGAATTATGTCAGTGAGTCTATCTCTTCACTTTCCCCATACGTTGTTTCCCCTCATAGCACCATAAGCAATAACAAAACAACACAGCAACAAAAAAAGTATCTTATATCAGTTAGTGATTCATTGAATAGATGTGTATAAAATCAAATAGAGAAGTGAGAGAAATAATTATTAATAAATTACTAAAATGAGGAATTCAGTAGGCTCTGAAGAAAAGAGTTGATCATGAAATTGAGTGAAATTGTGGGTAGGACCTGATCCAAATAGGAAAAAAGTTCTGATTAATGGTTAAAAACCATCTTAGTGAGGTGGAAGACTCAGACTGTTGGGGAATCAGAATCATGACTGGGGAGTATGATAAAGATGGACCCTTAGTACCCATCACTCCTCTTCAACTAGATGGCACCAAAGTGCACAGGTCCTGAAGTCAGGAGGACCTGATTGAATTCAAATCTGACCTCAAAAACCTACTAGATATGTGACTATGGACATGTCACTTACCTCTGCCTCAATCCTCTCAGCTATAAAATAAGGATAATTATCATATCTATCTCATAGGATTATTATGAGGATCAAGTAAGATAATATGTATAAAATGCTTATTTACAAAAGGTAGAAGCTGGAAATAAGAAGTTAAGAAAGGCTTCTTGTAGAAGGTGTGATTTTAGTTGGTACTTAAAGGAAGGCTGGGAGATCAATGATCAACATAGGGAATGTTCCAGGGATAGGGTTTAGCCCCTGAGAAAATGCCTTCAGCCCATTGATGGAATGAATGACTTCTTTTTTTTTTATAAAGCTTTTTATTTTCAAAACATATGCATGGATAATTTCACATTTCATTGACCCTTGTAAGATATTCCCCTCCTTTTCCCCATCCCCTCCCCTACATGACAAGCAATTCAATATATGTTAAACATGTTAAAATATATGTTAAATCCAAAATGTATAGACACAGTTATACAACTCTCTTTCTGCACAAGAAAAAGCAGATAAAAAAAGAAAGAAAGTAAATGAGTAAGAAAACAAAATGCAAGCAAACAACAACAAAAAAAGAGTGAGAATGCTATGTTGTGATCCACACTCAGTTCCTACAGTCCTCTCTCTGGGTGTAAATGTCTCTTTTTGTCACAAGATCATTGGAACTGGCATCAATTATCTCATTGTTGGAAAGAGTCACATTCATCAGATTTGATCATCATATAATATTGTTGTTGCTGTGTACAATGATCTCCTGGTTCTGCTCACTTCCCTCAGCATCAGTTCCTGTAGGTCTCTCCAGACCTCTCTAAACTCATCCTGCTGACCGTTTCTTATACAACAATAATCTTCCATAACATAAGAGAATTGTAATGGCTTATGTTTAGAAATGCAGCTGTTAATTTTTTATATACCCATCCCATTCCCAAATTCATTAAGAAAAAAAACCAGACATTTCCTGGACTTGTATACATATATTTTTAGGGCGAAAGATAATGAATTCAGTTTAATGAGGACGATTTAAGCTGGCTATTGAGTCTGAGATGTTTAAAAGGTGATTGAAGAACATGTATTGTATTTGTCATATAATTTATCCTATTTAGCATGTATTAGATTACCTGTCATCTAGGGGTGGGGGGTGGGAGGAAGGAGGGGAAAAGCTTGGGGAAAAAAAAGTTTTTGCAAAGGTCAATGTTGAGAGGTCACTCATATGTTTTGTAAATAAAAAGCTTTATATATAAAAAAAAAGGTGATTGAAGATACAAAATGGGAGTTCAGCAGAGAAACAAGGGGCAGGATAAGTAGATTTTGCCTGAGAGATGGAAATTAAATCTATGGGAGCAGATGAGATCTCCAAGTGAAGAAATATGGAGGGAGATTAGAAGAAAGCCGAGGACAGAATCCTCAAAGGCATCAGTGGTTAGAGGGCATAGAATGGAATAAGATGAAACAAAGGAGACAGAGGAGAGGCCAGAAATGTTCGGGAAGAACCAGAAGAGGGGGAACTCTGAAGACCTAGAAAGATGAAAGTATCAAGGAGGAGAGAGTGATTTGATGGCAAAGACTGCAGAGAAATCAAAGAGAATGAGGATGGAGAAAAGGCTATTACATTTGGCAACTAGGAGATTATTAATAATTTGAAGTGTTAGTGGATTGGGAAATTGGATTACAAAGAGTTAAGAAGCAGATGAAAGGAGGTAAAGTGGAAGTCATTGTTGTTGATAGCCTTTTCCAGGGTTTAACTACAAAGAGCAGAAGAGATAGATGGTGATAGTGGAGTAGAAGGATCATGAGCATTGTTTGAGGTTGGAAGTAGTAAAAACAAGAAGAGAGAAAAAAGAGGGGGGCAGAGAGAGAGAGAGAGAGAAACAGAAACAGAGAAAGAGAATGAGGCTATGGGAAAGTCTTCTAGAGGAGGCATGATGGAGTGGGGTCATTTGAACAAATAGAGAAAGAAGGCCATTTAGGGGCAGATAGATGGTACAGTGGATAGAGAGAGCACCAGCCCTGAAGTCAGGGGGACTTGAGTTCAAATTTGACCTCAGACACTTAATGTTTCTTAGTTGTGTAACCCTGGGCAAGTGACTTAACCCCAATTGCCTCACCAAAAAAAAAAAAAGGAAAGAAATAAAGCAACTTCATCATGTAAGATAGTAGTAAATTAATAGCTTCCTCATTGGTAAAATGAGAATAGTAATAGCATCTGCTTCATAGATTGTTGTGAGGATAAAATATTAATGGGAGTCATTGATAAATGTTGGTTGATTGCTTAATTGACAGATGGATTGAGAAAGTCAAACGACTCATTGGATAACAAAATGTCCAAGTTAGAAGCAACCTCTAGTCAGGTATCCCTAAATCTTAATTCCACTTTCTATAGAAAGCTTTCCCCAAACCTTCTTAATCCCATTGCCTTCCTCTTTGAATGATATCTTAATAATCCTACTGAAAGCTTGATCTATAATTATATACACATAAATATGTATTATATATATGTGTTATGTATACACATATATAATACATAATAATATGAAGAAGGCATGTAAATGCATGCATATATATATATTATGTATAATGCATATACATATATATGTATATATATCCATGCCTTCTCCCTATCAGATCATAAGCTTTTTTTGAAGACTTTGCATCTTTTTATATCCCCAGCACTTAACACAGTATCTGGCATCTAGTAGTTCATAATTAATGTTTATTAATTGAGTGAATATTTCTCACCAGGCCATACTTGTGGAATGGCAATCCAGTCTCCAAGTGAATTCAAATGAGAAGGAATCCATGGCTCTTGGAGCCTGCAGTCAATAAATATATATGTACTAAACACTACAAATCCAGATACAAAGAAAGACTTGTAATGGAGGAAGAAAGTACATTAAAAAGAGCTGAAAGGAGGCTTGAGAGGCAAAGATAGTGGATGGGACAAAGGTGAAGTCCTATAGTCAAGTAGGAAGTGATAAGGTGATAGCCCTGGGTCACCTGCTCAAATGGAATATCTAGGTGGAGTTTCTTGATATCCATCTCCACCTTCTCCAATGAGAGGGAGATAAGTCTCCCAAAGTAGGGTTACATAGGAAGTGTGAATTTCCGAAAACTAATCCCTTTCATTTTTGGACACCTCTAGTTGTAAATGGGGTTTTCCCCCTATTATATCAAGTCTAAAGACCCTATTGTCCCTAATTCTTCCCTTTGGTACTAAATAGGACAAAGCCATTCCTTTTTCCACTTGGCAACCTTTCAAAGGTCCTGGTACTGAGTACAGTACTGAGTACAATGCTCCAGAGGACGTGTGGATAGGATAGCGGGCAGCACAGCAATCACCTCCCCAGCCCTGGACCTTTTGAATCTCTCAGTATAACTCAGAAGTGTCCATAGCCTTCTTGGCTGCCTTAGCAAAGCAGTGGCTGATACTGACCTTGCTGTCGACTTGGTTACCAGCTCTTTTTGTCAGCCAAACTCTCTCTAGTCATACCTTGCCTATCTTGGATTTCTGCAAATTGAGTTTTAGGAACTAGTGTAAGATTTAACATGTATTTGAATTACATTTAATTTTAAAATAAATTCATCAAATGTATTGACTATTTCTCATAAATAAACATGTGTAAATACACACATATTCTCTCTATCTCTGTCTCTGTTTGTCTCTGTCTGTCTCTGTCTCTGTCTGTCTGTCTGTCTCTCTTTTTCTCCCACCTTCTCTATGTGTATATGAACACAACCTCCTTTCTCTAACACACACTCACGCTTACAGAAAGAGCCTTTTGAGCTTCAGGATAAAATCATAGCAGAGATCCCAATGGGTTGAGGACCATTTAGAGACTTTAGCATCCTGCTCATGATTTCCAATATATTTATCACTTACAGGAGTAGGAAAATGTACAATCAGAAAATTTGCCCTAAAATGATACCTACATAACACTGGCAGCTGTGAACTTTGCACTGAGGGTGAGACCTGAATTCAGATACTTACTAGCTATGGAACCCACAGCAAGGCTCTAAATCTCTCTCAGCCTCAATTTCTCCATCTGTAAAATGGCTCAATAATCACATTTTTACATGGTTGTTGCCAAGAGCAAATGAGATAATACATGCAAAGTTCCTCGTAAACCTTAAAAAATCCTTTAGAATATTAGGATAATAGTGATTGATAATGGTCCCCATTGTCAAATGCCATCTCCTCTGCACCTCAGTATCCTCATCTATAAAATGAGAACATTGAACTAGAAGGCTTCTGAGATCTCTTTAGCTCCAGATCTGTGACCCTGTTATCCTAACCTCTCTAAAACTTCTTCCAGATAAAACATGAAACTCTGGGTCATCCATTGGTCTTTCATCCAAAAGATTATAGCCCTACTCTAACCTCTTGCATACATTATGCCTGAGGACCCAGGACACAGCT
Organism: Myrmecobius fasciatus; assembly: GCA_023553655.1. Taxonomy (NCBI): domain Eukaryota; kingdom Metazoa; phylum Chordata; class Mammalia; order Dasyuromorphia; family Myrmecobiidae; genus Myrmecobius; species Myrmecobius fasciatus. The sequence goes on along the minus strand of JAJPUD010002053.1, from coordinate 29,673 downwards.
TTTCATTCCATGGTGAGAGAGAAAAGTTTTTAAATGGAAAGGGACCTCTGAAGTCATGTAGTGCAGTTGGGTCAACCTGCAGGCTTAGAAAGCCACACGCTAGCATTATCTCTGTTGTATGGTATCTTTATTTAATAGTTTTGTTAAACATTTCTAAATGACATTTTAATTTGCCCCAGAACCTACTCAGGAATGATGAACTATCATGCTTCAGGTTGGGGTCTCCTCTGATTGCCCAACCTCCTTTTTTGTTTTGTTTTGTTTTGTTTTTACAGATGTGAAAAATAGAGACTCAGGGAAGCAAAATTAGAAGGCTGAAATTTAAGCCTAAGCCCTTTAACTCCAAATCCAGCTTTCGACCCTGTGCTCTGAAGATCACTGGAAAGAAATGCATAAGGATTTCCATTCATGCTAACTTCTGGTCCCAACATCACAGACTAAGGAAGGCTTAAAAAAGTAATTTCAAGCACTTAAAAGTGCTGGCCTATCACAAGAGGTATTTTCTACCTTCTTTGTGTCCCAGCAGACTGGAAAGTCTGCTGAAGCCTATGAATTAAATGTCAAAAATAAGATAAATAGGATTTCAAATGAAATTTCAATTATTTTGAAATATACTGGAATTTTATTTCAGTCATTTCTATTCCAGTTTTTTTCTACTTGCATGGAAATTTTATTTCAATTATGTTGAAATTTCATTAAAATTTGATCCAGTTTTATTGGAATTTTATTTCAATTATTCCAATTTTGGGGGATTTTATTAAAATTATTCCAGTTTATTCCAATTATATTAGAATTTTATTTCCTTTATTATAATTTCATAGTAATTTTATTTCAGTTCATTCCAAATCTTTTGGAACTTTAATTATTCCAATAAAAGTTGAAATTATTTTCTCTTGCTGAAGTTCCATTTAAATCTAATCACATAGTACACAGGGTCCCAGAATTCTAGGATTAGAGCCCCTCTAAGTTAGTTCCCAAGCCCATTTGGAGGCAGCTTGCAATAGGTAATGGAGTGCTGACAGGACCAGCTGAGCAAGGTTCTGGTGAAGGTTCTGAAACTCAGAAGAAGCAGTGGGACCTTGTCAGTTTCCTGGCCTCCCTGGTTCTCAGCTGGCTGCTCTCCTACAAAAGGGCTGAGATTTTGGGTCCTTTGTTGCCCCAAATCTCTGGCCCTGTGACTTGGGGCTCACTGGGAGGGTCTGTCTGTTGGAGCCTCCCCAGGCCTCCTTGGCCAAGTTATCCCTCTGTTTCCCAGCTGACAAGCCTGGTATTTTCTTCCCGCAGAGGAATGTATTGTTTGCTTCTAGGAGGCAGGCCTTGGCAGAGGGCAGAGGGCTGGGGCACAGAGCAGAGGTTGGCACTCTCCCTGCCTGGCCTATTAAACCAGCCCAGGCAGCAGCTCCATGAAGATAAACGCTGCTGGAGTTTTGAACATTGCTTCCGGGAGCCCCATATCAGGAAGAGAAGAAAGAGGAAGAGTTTAACTTCTCTGGCCTTCCTGCCAGAGCTGGAAAAGATGCAGCTCTCTCTGAGAACCATGCTCACTTCTCTTTGGGAAGGAGGCTCCCTTCAGAACCTCCTTCTCCTCTCTGCCATCGTTCTGATGCTGGCATATTATCTGCAGAGCAGAAAGCGACATCCAAACTATCCCCCTAGCCCTCCCCGACTGCCCATATTGGGCAACTTCCTCCAGATAAACTTTAAAAACCCCCTAATCACCATCCAAAAGGTAAGGAGTGAGATGGAAGGGGAGAATCCACTGGCTATGAGTTGGTCTCGGGAACCGTGGCTTATGCTGGGTAATGTGCTGGGGTGGACAGCCCCAAACCTGGGTACCCATCCCTGCTCTGGCCCTCCCTAGGAAGCAGCCTTTTACAATGGAAAGAACGTCTGGTTTGGGACTCTGAGCGTTGGGTTCACATCCCCGTTCTGATCTGTGGGACCTGGAGAGACTCCTTACAAGTGGGGACTTTCCTTTTGTACTTGGGCAGGATTAAATGCTTGTTAAGGTCCCTTCTGACTCAATTTCTGTGAATCTGTTCCAATGAGATAATAATTGCAAAGTCCTTTGCACAGTGGTTGGAACCCATCAAGCATAAGATAAATGTCAGCTGTTAGATTACCTTATGTATAAAGAAAAGGATAGGTGAGCTCCTTGAGAGAGGGCCCTTTTGAATTTTATCTTATTCCATTCAGCCTGACTGCAGGGCGGTCTATTAAATTTTTTTGTTTAACTCTATCACCCAGCTATCCTTCCTGACTTAGTGCTGACTGCAAATCAGATGAGTGTCCCACCTGTGCCTTTATTGGAGTCACTTATAAAATGTTATATAGTCCAGAGCCAAGCACACATCCAGGATTAACCCAGTGGAGACTTCCTATCAGGGACATTTAAAATTTAAGTGTCTTGTCAAGAGTCATAAAGCTGGCATGGGTCAGGGGTCTGATGTGAACCTAGATTTTAGGATGCTTATACTGGTGCTGATACTGGGTCTTTATTCAATATCTTATGCTGTCTCCCAGGTGATAACTAACATAGTACTTGCACATTTGTAGAGAACTTTCCATGCATTATGCAATTTGATTCTCATAATAGCCCATTATTAGAAAACTTATCCCATTTGATCCTTTCATGCACCCCTTTGGGAAAGTTACTACATATGGAGAAAATAAAGGTTAAGTGACTGGTTCCTGGTAGGGGTCAAAAGTAGAATTTGAATCCATATCTCATGATATTTCATGTTATAAGTCCTTATGATATCCTATCCATAACTTCATTTTTTTTGAAATCTAAACATCCCTAGCTCCTGAAACTAGTCATCATATGCTAGCAACCTGAGCTCCTTTACTGTCTGATGTCCTTGAAGTGGAAGACCAGAATTCTTGGGTCCTACCAAGCTATGATAGCTTCAGATAAGGGTGTGCTGACAAACTATTGGAGTACCTGTTATCTGAAAACAATCCTTCTTAAATTGAAGCTTAGCCTTGTTTAGCCTTATTAAGAGAAGCTCATAATCATGTTGACAAGAACATTGCTTGATTTTTCCTTTAGGCTCTGGAAAAGACCCTCTACTCAGTTTTTAAAGGGCTTTTATTGGTATCGGTGGGTAAAAGAACAAATCAATCAATTACTCAATCAATTAATTAGCATTTCATAAATTCTTGCTATGTGCCAGGTACTACTAGGTCCTGGGGATTAAGAAAGCAAAAATAAACTTTCCCTGCCCTCTGGGAGCTTATACTCTACCTATTCCAAAGAACTCCAATTAGTGTTGACCTCTGAGTCATTCCCACATGTTATATTCTGAATTGTTCTTTGCCATACATTTCTATCTTAGAATGCTTCCTTTATGATTGTAGCCACTTCACAGCCTGGAATATACTCCCTTTCCTCTTGAATCTTTTGGAACTCCCAGTTTCCATCAAAACTCAGCTTCAGGGAATAATCACCTATAGGAAAGTTTCCTGAACTCTCCTAGGTGCTAGTGTCCCTTGAAATAACTTAGAATTTTTTTCATATATTCTATGTTTATTTACATATACACAGATCATTTTCATCCAATTTCATTTACTCAAAAGAATCTTTGGGAATCATGACAGTCTGTTGAGTTCCTAATAGAGCATTTGGAATATAGTTAAATTTCCACTGTTTCTTGGGGTTAATTGATATGAATTCAGTGAAATTGGATTGGATCGAATTGAGTAGAGTCCATCAAAACTGCTGTTTCACATTGCTAGAATCTAATTTTATAATTGTACAGAACCCCCCAAAAGGCTTGAAAGGTAATGGAAATTTTCAATTCCAATTCTTTTTCAGCTTTCCAAGGAATATGGAGATATTTACTGCATGCATTTGGGCAATCTTTCTTTTATGATGGTTTCTGGATTGCCACTGATCAAGGAGATCTTGCTCAATCAAGGCCAGGTGTTTATTGATAGACCTCAAGTTCCTGTCCATTACCATGTATTTAAATCACTTGGTGAGTTCTTTGAATTATGATAATTTTTTTTTATCTCTAGGATTATTTGAAAGATACTTTTGACTCCTGTCCTTCATCATTCTTGAAAGATTCCAACCAATTATATAGGTGGCTTGGACTAGAAGAAATAAGAGAGAAAAAATAGACCTTTGAATTCTCCTTCATGCCTGAGAGTTGGGGGACAGAAATAGGATTGAATTTTTACCTCTTTTTTTTCAATTTCTTGGTTTTGCTTTATTGTATCTTGATTTTTCATAAAGTCATTAGGTTTTATTTTGTCAATCCTATTTTTTAATAAATTATTTTCTTCAGTAAACTTTTGTATCTCTTTTCCCAATTTCCCAATTTTGCTTTTTAAGGAATTATTCTCCTCTTTAGTTTTTTGTATTTCTTTTAGGTCCACTCTTAATTTTTTTCCTGATTTTTGCTCTATCTCTCTGACTTAATTTCAAAATCCATTTTGAGGTCTTCCATGGCCTGAAACCAATTTCCTTTTTTCTTGTAGTATTTGAATGGTGGAGATTTAACTTTGTTATCTTATTCTGAGTGTGTGTTTTGAGCTTTCTTGTCACCATGGTAACTTTCTATGGTCAGAAACTTTTTCTGTTGTCTGCTCATTTTTTTAGATTATTACTCTGCTTTTAACTCTTTGTTAAAAGTAGGGCTCTGTTTCCAGAGTGGAAGGTTCACTGTCCAAGTTCTAGGGGTTTTGTGCATGTGTTTTCAGAAATCCTTGTAGCAAATCCTTTTCTGCCCTGGAGCTGTTAGGAATGTCCCTTCCCTACTTTAACTGTAAGATCAAGTATGCTAAAGCAGCAATATTTCCTCTGTGCTAATGAAGAGATCTCTTGTGTGCTGATATACTACCACTACCACTGCCCAAGGGCACTCTTGGTTTGCTGGTTTCCAAAGGCCTTTTCACCTTAATGACAAATCTTTTCTCCTGATTGGATTGGAAGAAATTACTATATTTTATATAATTATAACTCTGAATAGTGTGGATTAAAAAAAAATATGACCACTTATAAGGATTCATGATTCAAAGTATTTGGGATTTAGCTGTGCAAAAATACTTTTAAAAAAACATACTGAGATTCAGGTATACATATATATATGCATATATATATACACATATATATATACATACATATATACATACACATATGTATATATATATAATTGATCATACTCTTTATCTTCCTGTATTAGAGAAGGAAAAATGTTTAACTAATTTTTATGAACTAAGGCACATCATTATAACTAAATGGGAAGGCAATTCTTGATCAATGCAGAAAATTGTGAGTGTTAAGGCATTGTGAGAACATTGCAAAAAATAAATAAATAAATAACATGGGGAGGATCTTCGGCAAAGGTAAAGCATGAGTCCTATTGGTTGAAGTATCTTTCTTCTCAATATAGAGATACACAGTCAGAAGTGGGTGCTGACTCACATAGGTGAATGAAGGCCAACAAGAAAACTAAAATTTACATCAATGGTTTAAGTATTATTCTCTTGAAACAGTCAGATCTATAGGGAAGCTTCAATGTCTTTTGATGAGAAAATCCACCTCAAGTACCTGGAAAGGGCTTTAAATTTTTAATGGATGTTGCTCTTATCACATCCCACCCCTTGGTGGAAAAATCCTTAACATGTTTTAGTGGATTGTCCAACACTTAAATGGCCTTAAGGCAATTACTGGATGACTATAACCACAAGGATATGAGGGGCCTGGAATTAGATGAAGTAGAAGAGGAGAGAAAAACTAGACACATGGGGAGGAGAGAGAGAAGGAGGAAGGGAGAGAAGGAAAGAGGGTAAAGAGGGACAGGCAGAGAAACTGGAATGTTAACAACACCCTGAATAGGTGCAGTCCTTGGACAATAATTAAGTCAGAAATAGTTCACAATAAATTTCTGATAAAAAGTTAACAGTCAGGGGCAGCTAGGTGACGCAGTGGATTGAGCACCAGCCCTGAAGTCAGGAAGACCTGAGTTCAAATCTGGTCTCAGACACATAACATTCCCTAGCTGTGTGACCCTGGGCAAGTCACTTAACCTCAATTGCCTCAGCAAAAAGCAAAAAAAAAAAAAAAGTTAACAGTCAGTAGGCGTGGCACCAGAATCATCAGAACTGTGGTATAAATTGTCATACTAGCAGAACTATGCCTAAACTTTATGGTGGATCATAGTTACCTTTAGTAAATTGGTTAAGAAATTATTTCTCTCTTGCAACCTCATGGCCTGAGATTATGTTGGCAATTCCCCCCAGCCACTCTTTACATTGTTATCTGGCCCACCAGATAAAACCTCCCCCTACCTGGGAGCCCCTCAGGAGGAAAGAGACAACCAGGTGATACAGAAGATAGAGAACTATATTAAGAAGTCTTTAGTTCAAATCCAGCCTCGGACACTTACTATCTCTGTGATCCTGGGAAAATCATTAAACCTCTTCCCTTAACTGTAAAACAGAGATAATAATAGCATCTACCTCACAGGGTTGTTATGAAATAATATTTATAAAATTCTCACCATAGTGCCTAGCATATAACTGGTACTTAATAAATGTTTATTACTTCCTTCCCTTTTTCTTTTCCTAATTACAGGCTTCTGTGGAACGACCTGTCTCTTTTTTCCATGGGGGCTAAGTAGTTATACAAAAATAGTTTGACCTCTCTCTTGTCATTAAAAATAACATATCTCTAAGCCAGTGTTTCTCAACCTTTCGATGTAAACATCTTTATACTATTAAAATATGGAGAATCTGTCAAAATTATGGAGGATTTATTTATATGGGTTATACTTATTGATATTTATCATATTAAAAATAAAAACTAACTTTAAATTTGTAGACCTTGTGAAAAAGTTTCAGAGACTCCCCACAGGATTCTGGGGACTGCATTTTGAGAACCTCTACTCTAAATAATTCTATCTTTTGCCTTTCCAAAACTCTATGCCTCGATCTTCAAGTTCTTCATAGCAAAGATACCTCCTAGGAAAGATTATCCCAATGTCTCTCTTCTACCACCCCCAATTCTTGGGTAGAGAGAGACAGAATTGACTATTAGTACTATACTGTCAGCAAAGTGGAGGTGCCTTATCAATTCCAGATGACACTGAACACAGAGGGAACCACAACTCTGCTTGTAGTACATTCAACATCTATAGGCTAAAAGATCATTTCTCTGCCTGGACTTTGGCACTGGTGAAATTAATATGGTCCCATGAAATGATTTACACTGTTCCAAGTGGATCTGATCATCCAGATTAGGACTTGAGCTCCTCCCCTGGTTCAGAGTTGTCTCCTCCAAAACAGAAACTTGTCCAGCAACCGTCTCTGATTCAGGAAATAAGAAGCTCATACTTACATATTATAAGTTTCATAGTCTACTTAGAGAACCTCAAGGCCTCTGAGCCATCACGGATTCTATTTCTTTGTCTTCAGAACTTCCAGCTATTTCCACATTTGTAAAATAGAACATTAAATGCTATTTCCATAATTAGTGTGTGAATTCCTTGGTATCAGGAATTGTTTGGCTCTTACCCCTTGTATATCCAGCACAATGTTTGGCACATAAGAAATATTTTTATTGTTGTTCCTTTTTAAGTGTTCATTCAATTGAATTCCATTGCTAGTATAGGAAATTACCACACCAATATAATTATAGATCTTTTGAAATAGTGATATAAATTATTAATATTATTATTATTATTTAGGTTTAATAGTTTCTAATGGACAAGCATGGAAGCAACAAAGAAGATTTGCCTTAATGACCCTGAAGAACTTTGGTTTGGGAAAGAAGACTCTGGAAGATTGGATAAGGGAAGAAGCCAGGTATCTCATTGAGGCTATCAGGGAAGAAAAAGGTGAGCACTGGTCAGAGAGAGATGTTTTCAATTGCTTGTTATTGTCCACTTGTCCAAATGATCATTAGAGAGAATCTTTTATTGTGTAAGGGAGAAACAGGGGAAGAGAGGTAATCCCTAGAATAGAGACAGGCAAAATACTCCCCACCAGCTCTCCTAGCAATGTTTTCAAAGACCCAACATTGTTTTCTAAGAAGAAATGAGACAATAAGCCAAGAAAGCAAGCCTTAATGATTAATTCTCTTCAATGCCATTATAATCACTTTATGCCTTCAAAGCTAAGAATGCATGTTCTTTAGATGTCACACATGGAGTTCTGCCTTGGCTGGTTGCTCCAGGAACTCAATACATGCACACATACATATGCCTTTGTTCTCCCCTGCAGTCTTTCTCTAGATTCTTTTTCCTCCTAATTCTCTTCCTTCTTTCTTTCTATTTATTGAATCATCTATTTCTTTTTCTTGTTATCTTTCCCCTATTTCTTTTCTTCTGCCTTGCTTGCCTTTTTTTACTCCTGTGTCTGTGAGTATATGTATGCATTTGTGTATACACATATATATGTATGTATTGCACATGAGTATTTGTGTATTATATATTAATATATGGATACTTGTACACTGTATGTAGATATAGATATACACATAAACAGGTATCGCTGTCTTCATTTATGTCAAAACTTTGACAATTATTTGCAATTAATCTTTTTTTTTCTTCATTTTACTTCATTCACTGGGGAGGAAGGGAGACCTAGTAACAAAGATACATAATAAAGCAAAATTAACTCTTACATTAAAAATGCCCAGAAACATTTATCTCATTGTGTAAAGTAAGTCTATTAGAAGGTGGGTACACAGAGTCTTCTTTGGTCCTCTCAAATTATAGTTGGAATTGCAGACTTCTTAAGTGTTAACTCAGATAGACTTAGGAAGTTATCTTTTTTTCCCAGCATTTTTACTGTAGAAATTTCTTCTTTCACTCTTCCTCCTCTCTTAATGCTTCTCCTTTTCTTTTTTTTTCTGCTTCTCTCCTTATCAATGTTCCCTTTCTCTTCTTCTGCTTCCTCTTATCATAGATTGAAGGTAAGAATGAACTTTGGAGTCCATAAACTCAAATCTCCCTCTAATTTTGTAAATGAGTAAACTGAGGAGTAGAGTAGTTAACTGACTTGACCACAGTCAGTTAATCAATAAATATTTGTCAAGTGCCCATGATATTCCGGACACAGTGCAAAATCCTGGGAATATAAAGAAAGGAATAAAAGACTTCCTTTCCTCAAGGATCTCTGAGTCTAAGAGGGAAGATAACATGAAAATAACTATGTACAAACATGATATAAACAGAAGAAATGAAATAATCCAAGTGGGAAGGCACTCGAATTAATCTAAGGTTATCCAGCTACTAAAAATGTTTGAGGTAAGATTTGATCAAATCTGTGAGCAAGGCTGCATCATCTTAACTCCTTTAGGCACTTCTTATACTACTTTCCTTCCAAATTCACATTTTCTTAGCTTTTCTTTGCATTACATGATCTCCAGTTATAATTTCAGCTTTATCACTCAGATATATGTAAATAGCTTACAGGTGTGTGTGTCTGTATAGGTGTGTGCATGTGGTCATGGATATTGATTATAAGTATAAATACATCTATGGATATATATGCACGTCTGTACCCATGTACATTACAAGGATAGAAACAGCTGTGTAACTCCATATATATGATTTATTAGATATAGAATCATAAATAGTGGCTAGAAGGTCCCCCCGAAGTTATCTAGCATTACTCCTTCATTTTAATGATGAATAAATGGTGGCAAATGTAGATCAAACAACTTGACCAAAGCCACATAGGTAACCCATGTTGAGACAAAATATGCCAATTAAATCCAAAGTCTTGACTAAACATTTAAAAGTGTGAATGTTCTGTTCTTTTTTTGTACCAATAGTGCATTGATATCTCATTTCTCACAATTTCCCTCCAACATTTGTCATTTTCCTTTTCTGTCCTACTAACCAAAGTAACAGGTGTGTGATAGTACTTCAGAATTGTATTAATTTGCTATTGTCCAATCAAAAGTGGATTAGATCATTTTATATGCATATAGATAGCTATGATTATTTCATCTAAAACTCTTCTTGTGTTTTTTTTTATCAATTGGGAAATGGCTCTTATTTTTCTAGATTTGATTCAGTTCTCTATATGTTTGAGAAATGAGGCCTTTCTCAGAGAAACTTACTTTAATTTTCCACCATTACTCTTGCTAATTGTATTTTTCCATTTATTCTATTCTCTCCTTTTTTCACTCTGTCCTTTCTCAAAAGTATTCCATTCCTGACCACCCCATCCCCACTTGTCCTCACTTTCATCAACAGCTCTATCTCACATCCCATTCACCACCTACTATCCTGTCACATAAAATAGGTTTCTATATTCAAATGAATGTGTGTTATTTTTTCTTTGGGTCAATTCAGATAAAGGTTATTTTGCCTCTTTTATAAAAGATAATATACTTTTTCTAACCGCCCTACTAATAAGAAAGTTCTTATTAATTACAAGTATCCTCTTCCTATATGGGAATGTAAACAGTTTATGCTTATTATGTTCCTTATGATTTCCCTTTCCTGTTTACATTTTTATGCTTCTCCAGAGTCTCATTTTTGAAAATCAAATCTTCCATTCAATTCTGGTCTTTTAATCAAGAAAGCTTTAAAATCCTTTATTTTATTGAATATACATTTTTGCCCTGAAGGATTATCTGATGTCTATTTAAGCAGTAGCTGTTTATGGACAAAGATAATAAAGTAAAAATGTGCTGCTGGATGGGAGGGAAAGGTGAGGGAAAATTGTTTAGAAGGAAAAGCTGGAAAGTTCTGCTGAGTTGCTTTAAAGACCGTGAGTACCATGAAGAGTAGCCTGTCCCTTTCTCTTCTGGAAAACAGGGCAGCCTTTTGACCCACACTATGAGATCAACAATGCTGTTTCCAATATAATCTGCTCCATAACTTTTGGTCATCGTTTTGAGTATCATGATTCTCAGTTTCGGGAGCTGCTGAAGACAATGGAGAATATTATGATGCTTGAAACCAAATGGGAGTGTCAGGTAACAGACCATCCCTTCCTGGACAAGGCTGACAGCCTCAATTGGGCCATATACTCCCCCCATAGGAAAAGAAACAAGAATGGCTATGAAAGGTTGGCTGAAGCTGAGCCTGGGCACATGCATGTAAGCAGTAAAAGGGACTGAGAAGGGATGAGAAAAGAAACCAGATTTTTATAAACAGTGACATCAAAGAACATGCTTGGGGGACACATGCTGTTCCAGAATACTGTTATCTCCAAATAATGAGAAAAGGTTTCAATAGAGTTTTAATTTTATCTTAAATCTATACCCAGATTACCAATTTACAAACATTTATGCATGTATTGGGTGCCAAGTACTATGCTAGGAGATAGGGATGCAATAACAAAAATGAAACAGCCCATAACCTTGGATGGTTTACATTTTGTTGGAGGATACAATATTCCCTCAAGTGAGTGTATATACAAATAAATAAATCCAATGGAAGAAATTTTTATAGGAGTGGTATTAGAAACCAGGAGAACAAGGAAATGCTTCATGGAAAAGCTGTCTCTTGAGTAAAGTTTGAGAGAAACCAGGAATTTTATCCTCACCTCAGCAGGGGAAGAGAAGGAAAAAGAAGGTGAGAGAGAGGGGGAGAGGGGGGAGAATGAGTGGGTCAGAGACAGAGAGAGAGAGAGAGAGACAGAGAAAGAGAAAGGAAGGGAAGAGGGAGCAAAAGAGAGGGAGGGGAGTAAAAAGTGAGAAAGGGAGAAAAGAAAGAAAGTTCAGAGACAGAGATAAGAGACATACACATATAGCTAAGTCCATAGAATGGAAGAGACAGAGAGAAGAAAGATAACCACAGAAACATGGTTGATTTAAACACTTCCATTAGAGGTGAACATATTTCAGCTCTCACCTCAGTGCCTTTGCACTGATTGTCCCTCTTGTCTGGAATGCTCTCCCTCCTCCCTTCCATCTCTTGGCTTCCTTCAAGAATGAACTTAAATTTCACCTTCTCCATCAGGATGTCTTCCCATTCCTTTCAATTGCTGGTGCTTTCCCCTCAGAATATTTTTCAGTGATTTTATCTATCTGACATGCACCTAATTGTGTACATGGTGATTCTCCCAATAAAATGTGAACTATTGAAGACAGTGATGGACATTTACCCCCTTTCTTTGTATGTTAAGCACTCAGAACAGTGCCTGAGACATAGGATGTACTTCATAAATGTGTGTTGATTGACTGATTCATTTAGATCCTTACAACAGGATCTTTGAGATAGTTGCTGTTAGTATTTCCATTTTACAGACAAGGAAACTGAGACTGAGAGAAATTAATGATTTTCCCCATAGCTAATAAGTATTTGAGGCAAATTCTACCTCAGGTCTTACTCAAACATTCCATCTGCTCTTCTTCCTAGTTGGTCAATGAGTGAACCTCACCAAAGGAGTCACTAGCTCACAATTTCACTCAATTCTTCAGGAGTCTTAGCTATGAAAGAAAATGAGAGGAAAGGTGAATAACACTAACTTTCATTTCCCTAAGAAGAGCAAAATGGAAATTCAGGAGAAGGGAATTTTGAAGGCTAACAGGGAAATATGGGCCCAAGTGCTAGCAATTCATCTAAAATAAAGCTCTTCCCTCCTTCTTTGCAGATGTGAGAGTGCCTCAATTGGTGACATCTCGCATCAGGAAATAACCAAGACTCTAGTATATGAGACAAAAGATAGTTGGATACTAGCCTGGATTTTAGGAGAGCAATATTACATGTGAATACACAGTGGTTAAATGGAAGCTAGCTTTCAGGAATGGTTAGACATGTAATTAAGGTAAATTTCATGATGGGGAAGAACCCTAGCCTGACTAAGGATGAGGAAGATGAAGAGATATTATAGTCTAAGAGAAATTGACACTTGTTTCTCCCCACTTTGTCCCTTTTTATATTTAGTTCTTCAATTTGTTTCCTTGGATAATGAAATATCTACCAGGAACTCACCAGAAACTCTTTAGGGAATGGAAGAAGGTAGAGTCTTTTGTAGAACGTGTAATCAAACAACACAAAGAAGATCTGAACCCAGAAGAGCCCCAGGACTTCATTGATGCTTACCTGAAGGAGCTGTCCAAGGTAATGGAGACAATTCAGAAAGTGGACATTGTGTGTTTAAAATGAAAAACAAGTATAGAGTTGGGGGATACATATATTAAAATGTTCCAGATTTTATATCTGCCTCATAATGTAAATATATTTCCTCAGTGACAACCCTGTAAGGTAAAGAATATAAGTACGGAGCTTTCTAGTGGAGAACTCATGATTTCTGTTTAGAATTGGAAGGGATGATAGGGCTCAATGAGTTCCAGCCCCTGATTTTATAAGCAGGGAAACTGAGGCTCATAGAGGTCACATAGATATTAGGAAACTGAGGCCATATTTGAACCCAACTGTTTCTGTCTCCAAGTCTAGTGTCACTTTTATTAACATCTACTCAAGGATTAGCTCTTGGCTCTGATATTTCATTCCTATGAATTCATCTTCCTAAACATCACTTTTCCCATCTACAATATTAAGATATTCTATGGACCCCTAATCTCTTTATAATTATCATGTGTATATTCTTTGTAAACCTCACAACAATATAAAAATAAGTTAAATCATTCATCTTACTATGCTATCAAAATATAACCACCTTTGTGAATTTGTGCAACGTGGGCAGAATAGCAATCCATGTCATTCCCAAGTGGTACAGAATCAGATTAAAACTTCTAATTTAGAAATATTTAACAAAATCAATTGAAATGCATCAGAAAATAGATAATATAAAATAACATGTAGGCTCTAGAGATCTTTACATATGTGGCCCAATTTCTATATGTATTTGACAACTCTGGAATTTGATTCTAGCTTCAAGATTTTCTGATTATGTCCTGTATATTTCAAGAATTCTGGATCTCTATTCATATTCCAGATTCTGAATTCATTAACCAAGTTTACTCAGAATAAATCATTTCTCTGTCTCACTATTTTCATTTAAAAATGGATACAATATTAGTAGCAATACCTACTTTACAGGATTATGAGTGACAGCTCTAAAGCATTTCAATACTATTAATTTTCTTTTTATTAAAGGAATGAATCAAGGAGGTAAAATATTTATTCTTACCTAGAAAAATAATAGTGCTAAGAAATGGTAATTAAACTACTATTACCTGCATATAATACATCAAAGCTTACAAAATGCTTTTCTTCCTCTAAGAAATGCCAAAAAATAGCTAACAGGGATTATCTCCATTTCAACAGATGAAGAAACTGAAACCAGAAGAGTTTACCAGATTTGTCCAACAGTCATGGAGCATCGATATATAAACCCAGCTCTTTGGGCTTAGTGCTTCATTTTAAGTGCATAAAACAGGTGAGGGATGAACTTAGAACAAGAGAAAGGTTATCTAGGCAACTACTTTGAATATGGATAGAATGCTGGACTTAGAGTCAGGAAGACCTTCTATGTGACTGAGCAAAAAAATCACTAAATCTATTTGCCTCAGTTTCCTCAACTGTAAAATGGGAATAATAATATATTTTATTGCATAGGGTTGTCATGAGGATCAAATGAAAATATATATGTCAAACCTTTATCACAGTGTTTGGCACATGGCAGGTGCAATATAAATATTGAACTATTTTTATTCTCCATTATTCAATTTGCTTTATTTGTACTAGAAGAAGAAATAGCAGCAATTATTAACTAGTATGTGGATGGGTGTGCAGTAGAGGTGAAATGAAAATAATATGAATGATAATAAGAAGGAAGAGAATGAGAAGGGAAAGGAAGGGAATGATGGGAAAGGAGAAGAAAGAGAATGAAAAAGAGAAAGTAAAAGAGAATGAGAGAGAAAAGAAGAAAAATAGAAGAAAAGATGTAAGAGGAGGAGAAATAATTCAATACAAATACCAATGTAAATTCTATACAAACTTCTATGGTTTTAGTACACTAAGAATCTCTACTAAGCACATATCCTGATCAGATGATAGAAAAAAAAATACGTTTAAAAAAACAAACTCCATGAACATTCTTTTTTTGTATGTAGCATTGGATGAGGGTAGGAGGAGGAATTGGAACAGGGGAGCATGCACATGGGGTTGAGTACTAGCATGATGGAGCAGAGTGGTAGATTTTGGTCAAGGGTGAAGATTCATGTCATTTATTAGGCCTATGACTGTGCAATTCATGTAATGTTCTCTGAGATTAACTTTCCTCATCTGTAAAACAAAGATCTCACTTATTTGCATGGGTTTAGTGACAAAAGTACCTACATCCTCCCAACTTAACAGAAATGGGAGCTGCCAAGATGGAATCAAGATGGTGAATTAAAGTAGAAAATTATTTAAGTTTTCCCTGGTTACTAGAAATAACCTTAAATCAAGCCACTCAACCTTATTCTAGAGTAACAGAATCCACAAGAGGAAAGATTTAAACAACTTTCTAGACCAAAATATCTTAGAAGGACTGAAGCAAAGGGCCATCTCACATGAGTTAAAAGGGAGCATAGCCCCGTGCAGGTAAAAAGCAGCATCAGATTTAGGGAAGATCAAAAACAAATTCAGAAAAGGGCAACAATGTCAAAAATCCTAACATATGAAACCTCAAAGGAACATATTAGTTGGTCTCATGCCCCAAAGTCCTCCTGGAAGAGCTTTAAATGGATTTTTAAAATGACATTAGAGGAGAAAAATTGGGAAAAGAAATAAGAGAAATGAAAAAGAATCATAAAAAAGAGTCAAAAAATTTGGAAAATAAAACAAAAAAATGATTGAAGAAAAAAGCTCCTTAAAAATTACAATTGGCCAAATGGAAAAAAGCTAATTGAAGAAAATAATTCCTTCAAAATTAGAATTGGGCAAATGTAAGCTAATGACTCTATAAGATATTAAGAATGAGTCAAACTTAATAAGAATGAAAAATAGAATAAAATGTAAAATACTTCATTGGAAAAATCAGTAACTTGAAAAATAGACACAGGAGGAATAAGCCATTCTCTAGAATGGGTCATAAATGTTCAGGTTCTATAGATTTCCTTAAACCATACAGAACACTACTACAAAATTAATGTAGGGCAGCAAAAATAAAGGGATAAAGCAGATGTCTTACTAGGAAATCTCAACAGAACCACAGAGAAGACTCTTGGACTAAAGTTTGGCCTGAGAGAATTATAAACATCTCTTGTCTGATTCCAGTGAACCAACAAATACTCTACTTGGAGGGAAGCAGAGAAAGACCTTAGGAAATTTCATTTCAACTTTTACTTCATTCATGGCCTCAAGAAGTTTTCCTTCATTTAATTTCACCTGATAAACTCACCTCACAAATTTTCATTTAAAAAACAGCAGTTGGCTGAGTGAGGGAAGATTGAAGGATTCTCTGCTGTTTCTGAAAGTTAGTCCCAGCAGGGCTGATCACATGTAATCAATCTCTGGCTGTGACAGTGGACAAAGAGAAGTGAGTACACATCTCATCAGAGCAGTACCACAGTGAGCAATAACATGTTCAAGACACTATAGCTGGGATTCAGGGGAAGAAGAGGAGTCCCTAAGTCCCGGGACAGAATTCAGAAAACAGCCATAAAGAGGACCTGAAACCTGGGGCTTCATAATCTGCAACTCTGGATTAAAATTTAAAAAATAATGATATTAATCCACTAAAAATAGAATTAGACAAATTAAAGACAAAAATGAATAAATAAAAGAAAAATAACCCAAATTATAGCTATTCTGGTTTAAAAGAAGACATGGGTTCATATTCAGAGGAAGATAGTGAAGTTAAAAAAGCCACTCCTACCCTAAACAAAACTGTTAAATGGTCATGACCTCAACTAGAAATATGGCAAGAAAACAAAAAGGAATTTAAAGATCAAATAAAAGAAAATTGGGGAAAATTAGAAAAAACAAAAATAATCCAAGAAAATTATGAAAGTTAATCAACTAGAAAAGGAGATATAAAACTTAAGAAAATAAATCCTTGAAGACTAGTATCGAGCAAATGGAATTGAAAAGCATCAAAAGACATAAAGATACAATAAAACTAGAAAAATATAAGAGAATCTGAAATATCTCATTAGAAAAACAACTGATCTGGAGAACGTCTACCTGTAAATTATAACCAGAAACAATCTGGCTATTTTGAAGGTCTAGAAGAAGATAAAGTAGAATTAGGAAAAATTCACTGATCACTATCTAAGATTCCAAAAACACACTTACAAAAACATCATAGCTAAGTTTCAAAATTTCCAGGTTAAATAGAAAATACTCCAAGAAACAAGCAGTACAAAAATAAAAATAATACAAATACTGTGGGAAATAATCAGAATTTCATAAAACTTCACATATTCTTTGCCAAAAGACCAAAGGTCTTAGAACATTATATTTCAAAGAGCAAAGAAGCTGGGATTGCATCCAAGAATAACTTATCTAGTAAAGTTGAGTGTAATGCTGAATTTTTTTCTTTCTTTCTTTTTTATTATTATTATTTAATTTTTTTTAAAAATTTTATTTGCAAAACATATGTGTGGGTAATTCTTCAACATTAACCCTTACATAGCTTTCTGTTACAAATTTTTCTCCCGAACTCCCCACCCCTCCCCTAGATGGGGCAGGATATCCACTACATGTTAATTATGTTAAAATATTGGCAAATCGAATATATGTATACATATTTCCAAACTTATCATTGTTGTGCATGAAAAATCTTATCTACACAAAAGATATATCAGATAAAGGAAACACAATGTAAGCAAACATCAGTCAAGGAGTATGAGAATGTTATGTTGTGGTCCACATTTCACATCCCTCTCTCTGGGTGTATATGGCTTTCTTCAGTGAACAATTGGAGGTGGTTTGAAACATTTCATTGTTGAAGAGAGCCATGTCCATCAGAATTGATCGTCATATAGGTAATGCTGAATTTGAGTGGAAAAGGGGTGAGGGGGCATTTGATTAACTGAAAAGCATTCAGGTGTTTGTAATAAAAAAGACCAGAACACATTGGAAAATTTGATAAAAGAGATCCAGATGAAATATAAAGGCTAATTATAAGATAGTGAGAGTGGTCAAACTGTTTACTCATGATATATGACATTTTTATTAATATTAGTAGGGTGGAAAGCTTTGTAAAGATCAATGCTGGGGAACTACCCATACATATGTTATACAAATAAAAAGCTTTAATAAAAAAACCCAAAAAACCCAAAAAACAAACAAACAAAAAAAATATTAGTAGGGTAGAAAGTATGTTCAGAAAAGAGAAATACCTTTCACAATAGGACTGCCAAGGTTCAGGGTTGATTTTACCTTTGATCTCCAACTCATCCATCTACCTCTCACCTGTGACTCCAAGAAGCTGTAGCATGCACAGTAGCTACATTTCATCAAACTGTTTCAGCAGCCATGCTAAAACCTAATGGATAGTAACTGGATGGTCTCAAAGGTGTTGGTAAGTTTGGTGGGGTGTCTACCTGAAACATTTCCTGGTGGAATAAGTCAATGAGAACAATTTGTTCCAGCAGTCATAGTCATGAAAGCAGTTGAAGCAGACACTATGGATTCTTAAAACTTTTTTTCTTTTGGCTGAGGCAATTGAGGTTAAGTGACTTGCCTAGGATCAGGAAGTATTAAATGTCTGAGGCCAAATTTGAACTCAAGTCCTCTTGACTACAGAGCTGGTACTCTATTGATTGTGTCATCTAGCTGACCCTTAAAGCTAAATTAAACTCTGAAGTCATCCACTGTGTATCAAGCCATCACCACTCTTCTTGACTCTTATTTCACCACTGGGCAGTGACAACTCTGAAAGAAAGAATGAGATGAATGACTCTGTACAAATCTGCCTTATGTGAATCCAATTTACACTTGAATTGAAAGACATCACCCATATCATTTTACCATTTCTATTTACTTCAAAGTCCTGTGGCAAGAGGCAAGTGACAAAGCAACAGGTGTAGATACACTGTGAGCTGCAGGAACAACCCTTAATAAAGGAGACCCAGGCCATAGCTTCCTCTTCTCATACAGAGGTAACAATGGGATTTGGCAGCCTCCCGGGTACCTGAGCAGCATTTTAAGGATAATATTGCTGACCTCTTCATGTGAGAAAGAGGCTAGAAAATATGCTCTAAAAATTGTCTGTTTATTGAACCCTGGTTGGATTATTGGGGCAAGCAGGGAACCAACACCGCAGTCAAAACACACACAAACACAAAATGAACAAAATCTTCTGCCAAGTTGATTCCACTCATCATTAATATATTTATAGAGAATACAAAATGCAGCAGACCTGAAAGACAAACAGCTCTTGTTGCAAGGGACTCAACAGGTATCCCTTCCAAATAGCAGGGCTGAATGAAATAAAGATGGCAAATGAAGGACACTTTATTGAAGTTGGACCAGGGGGCAGATAGGTGGCGCAGTGGATAGAGCACCAGCCCTGAAGTCAGGAGGACCTGAGTTCAAATCTGGTCTCAGACACTAAACATTCCCTAGCTGTGTGACTCTGGGCAAGTCAGTTAACCCCAACTGCCACAGCAAAAAAAAAAAAAAAAAAAAAAAAAAAAGTTGGACTGGAATGCATGTTTTTTTTTTTTTCCAGTTGTGATGGGAGCACCATGAAGCTAGAATAGGATTGCAATCAAATCTAAATTAGTCAAAAAGCTTATATGTATACCAAAAGGAGCAAATGACATGCTCATGACAACAGGTTGCCAATTGCAGAAAAACTCCATGCCACCATTATCTCTGCCTCTGCTCCCACCATAAAGAACCCTGATGAGGTCAAAGAAAAATTTATGAATCATTGTGCCAATGTTCCAAAATAAAACAAACGTATAATTCTGGGTGACTTTAAATACTAGAGTAGACATAGCAGGGAGTCCTTGGGAGGAATCAAGTTGGAAAAATAACAGTACGGTTTACTGACTAAGAAGATTTACATCCCATGACCTCATCACCAACACTGTCTTCTATTTACCAAAATAATAAAATTTCCTAATTGTACCTCAGATTAAATATTGGCTTTTAATATTTGATTATAAGGAAAAGATACAAATAGAATGTGAGAGTGTTGAAGGCAATGTGTGGTGCAGAGTGCTGGACTGATTGGGGACTTATCCTCTTTAAGCTAAATATTGACATTCAACAAAAGTGATGGCCCAAAGGCAAAAAGACTACTAGAAGAATTAATGTCAACATATCAGAATACTTCTTTGAGCAGGAACAGTTCATTGCCAATTCGGATGGAAAGTTGCGCCAACACATAATTGTCTGTATTGGAGCAGAAAATGAGCTGGCAGCTTTTAGAGAGATGTACAGGACTTCATTTTCTCATCTGGGTCAGAACACTTGTAAATATTAAGACTACTTTATCAAAAAGTATGTGGAAATTCTGAAACTTATAAATGAAAAAAATATTTTAAAATTCTTAAATAATTAGAAAAAGGAATGGAAGAATCAGTGAACTCTCTAAGGAAAAAAAAAAAAGGGCCTCATGAATTTATAAGTGAATTCTACCAAAGAACAATTAATCCCTATACCATATAAACTAGGGAAAGAAGTCCTATCAAATTACTTTTATGACATAAATATGTTATTGATACCAAACTACAAAGAGGCAAAACAGAGAAAGAAAATCATAGACCATTTTTCCTAATTAATATTGATGCAAATTTTTAAAAAGAAATTCTATTAACAAGACTACAGTATTATATCACAGACTTCATATATTATGATTACATGGGAATAATACCAGAATGAAGGACTTGTTCAATATTAGGAAAACTATCAGAATAAATGACCCTGTCAATAACAGAACAAACAAAAATTATATAATTATATCAGTAGATACAGAAAACACTAGAAAACATAGGAATAAGTAAAGTTTTTTCTTAATATGATAAGTAGTATTTGTCAAAAACCATTAAAAGCATTATCTGCAATAGAGATAAGCCAGAAGCCTTCCCAATATGATCAATGATGAAATGAGAATGCTTATTATCACCACTCTTGTTTAATATTGTACTAGAAATATTAGTGTAGCAATAAGAGAAGAAAAAGAAATCAAATGAATTAAAGTAGATAATGAAGAAAAAAATTTCACTTTTTGCTGATATGATAATACACTTAAACCATCCTAGAAAATCAATTAGAATTTTATTTACATAATTAACAACTCAAACAAATTTGCAGGTCTCTAGCCCAAAGAAATCATTTTAAAAGAAGAGGAGGAGGACAGACATGTTCAAAATCATTTATAGTCACTCTTTTTATGGTGGCAAAGAACTGGAAATTGAGGGGATGCCTAAACAACTAAACAAGTTACATTGTATGAATATACTGAGATACTATATAAAAATGATGAGCAGTTAGATTTCAGAAAAGCCTGGAAGGATTATCATGCATTGATGTAAAGTGAGGTGAGTAGAACAAGAAAAACATTGTATATAGTATTTGCAATGCTGTGCAATGATCAACAATAACTGACTTAACTCTCCTCAGAAATACATAGCAAAGCATGCATAGCAAAGCATGCATTCATTTTTTTATTTCAAAGTTTTCTTCCTTTTTTTTTTACTTCTTTCACGCAACTAATATGGAAATGTGTTACATGGATGTAATTATATAACCTATATCAAATTTCTTATCACCTTAGTGATTTGGGAAGGGGAGGGATAGGAAAATTTGGAAACTAAAAATTGTATATGAAAAAGAATATGAAAAATTGTCTTCAAATATAATTAGAAAATATTTTTCAAAGAAAAAAATACTAATTCTCCTTCTTAGGAATAGTTACTGTATTCTTGGGGATTAAAGGGAAGTCCTGGACCTGCCACCTTGACTTTCCCATGGCCCCTCTGAGGCTGAAAGCTCCTCATGCTTGGAGAGAGGCATAATTGTTATTTTTTGATTAACCAAGTGATCCTTGCCTTTTTAATTTAAGGATAACATCCATTCTAGTTTTAATGAAAAAAATTTAGTCTTCTGCACCCTGGATCTCTTCATTGCTGGAACAGAGACAACTTCAACCACTCTGCGGTGGGCACTGCTGTATATGGCCCTTAATCCAGATATCCAAGGTACAGTAATGGCACCACGTCATGTACCCCTATGGAATTCTGCCCCAGAGAATTTATAGAAAACTGGAAATTTTGCCAGGCAATTTACATACATAATCTTCTTTCAATTCTCATTGGAATCAAGTAATGATTACGATTTTTCACAAACATGAAGACCTCTTTTTAACAGGAAAATTTCTTTCTGCTCCCTATATGATAGTAGTTTCTGGCTAGGATAGTAGAGAGTATGAAATTTAGAGTCAGGAAGATGTGAGTTCAAATTCTGCCTCAGGCACTTACTAACCATATGACCCTGAGCAACTTCTTTGTGTCCTCATCTGCAAAATGGGGACAATAATAGCCCTTATGTCACAGTTGTTCAGAGAATCAAACAAGTTAACATATATAGTATTTTGTTAGCTTTAAAATTATATAAATGCCTGATGTTATTTTATTATTTTAATTATTATAGTGATCTATAACTATTTTTAATTTTAAAAGTGTATAACAAAAAGTAACATTTTAAAATGTATTTTATCATATTAAATGTGATAAATATGTATTTCAAAAGAAATGTGAGTGAATGATACATTATTAATTCAATCTACAAAAGGTCATAAAGTCTTTAGATTTAGTATTGGGACAAATCTTAGAGGCCATAAACTCCAACCCCCTCATTTTACAGAGGTGGAAACCAAGGTAAAGAAAAATTAAATGATTTAAAGACCTTAGACACAGCCTAGTCTGACTCAATCATTTTAGAGATAGAGAAAATGAGAACCCAAGAGGATTTGATTCATAGACACTCACATAGTGAGTGGCAATGCTGAAATATGAATCCAGGTCTTCTGTCTCCACATTCTGTATGTTTTTCCATGGCATCACATTCATGGATACTTTCTCAACAACACAAACATTTTATTTACCATTAAGCAATCAAGTCTCCATCTTTCCAGGCTACACGGTTTGGCACCTTTGGTGAAATGTCAAACCAAACTTTTACCCAACCTTAGATATGACTGTGTTTCTCCCACATGATCAGAAAAAACAAGCTGGAAGGGGAAATAAAACCCTAAGTTCAATCCTATTTAGAAAAATGCTTCTGAGCAAGTCACTTGACTTCTGTCTACTTCAGTAAAATGGGGATAATAAAAATACTGTCCCTCTATCATTTTTGTGAGAATCAAATGAGATAATATTTATCAAATGTTTTTAAAATTTTAAAACACTCTATAACTAGGAGCTATCGTTTGAGTCTTTAAAAACTCTCCCTCTTCTTTTCAGGTAAAATACAAGAGGAGATTGACAGGGTGATTGGCCAATCTCAGCAGCCCACCATGGCTGATAAGGAGAATATGCCCTATACTAATGCAGCTGTTCATGAAGTTCAGAGAATGGGTAATATTCTTCCTTTCAATGTGCCCAGAATGGCTGCGGCTGATACTACAGTGGCAGGATACGATGTACCAAAGGTAAATGACTTTTTCTGCCTTGAAGCCGAAGGGGTTTTATGGCTTCCATCTACCCTGGATGGTGGGTAGAAGAAGGTTAAATAACAACAACCACAACATAAACTATGGAACAAATGTGTTTTTTTTTAATCTAGGATGCATTAATTTGGTTTTAAAAATATGTATGTTTTTAATATATTTTTATGTAATAGGGTTTTTTGTAAACCTCTGTATATTATTTTATACCATAAAGAGAATTGTTTTTTAAAGTTTGGCATAAGCTTCACCCTACTGATTGCCAAAGGGTTTCATGATAAAAAAAAAAAGTGAAGAAACTTTGGACTCGAAACTTAAAATTATTGATTCCCAAAGTTGAATAAGAAAAGCAAACAAACAAGCAAATACTGATTTTGGAAGCAGAGACACTGATTTCAAAATATAGTTTTAACCCTGTGTTTAAATAATTCATGTCTATTTAGGTTGAATATATGTGATACTTCCCTGTGTCTTAGTTTCCTCATTTGAAAAATAAGAGGGTTTGACTAGAGGATCATAAAATGTCCTTCCAATTGTTCTGGACTTTATGGTCAATGAGCATATGAGTCTAGTATGGCCCTTCCCCAACTTTTGACAAAAACAAATCATACATACTGAGACAAAAATGATTTCTTAGTCATAGGAAAATTCAGAAAGAGTTATTTGCATCTCCCATATGTTGAATTTCTGGGACTTGGTAACCAACCGCCCTTCCATGAAGCAAGGCTCGAATCCAGGCTGCAACTTTTTAAAAAGTCACCTTAATAATCCTTGGAGACTAAATGGAAGTCATGATTAATGAATCATTTTTGACAACTCCCGGTTTAAAGCTTCACTAGCTCCAAAATAATTTCCTTCACAGAAACATGACAGTTCCATGCATTAAACATTTATTAAGTGCCTACTATATTTCAACCACTGTGCTGTGTTGCTGAGCTTTAAATTGAAGTTTATTTCTTTTTCATTTATTGAACTGAGAAGCAAGACACTGTGAAGATTACAGAGCACAATAACGAGCTTACAAAGAGCTGCCATATTTAATTTCTTCTAAGGTCTCCAGAGCCCCAAACAGGGCAACAGAAGAAGGCCTGACACAATTATTTCTCTGCCTTACTGTTTGTCCTCATTTTTGTCTAACCCTCTGAGCTCCTCCCATGATGACGGCACTTTCTAAATCAGGTTGTCTAAATACACCCAGGCGTGTCTTTAAAGTCAGACACAAGGAAAATGGAGGTTCCAATCCAACAAGGCCCAGCAGATAAAGAGCTGGAACTGGAGTCAAGAAGACCGGGGTCAAATTCAGCCACAAATGCTTAGTGTGTAATCCAAGACAAATCACTTTCCTCATCTGTAAATATAAAAGGCTTCTAGCCCCCAAATCTATAATGCTATATTTTATTCAGTCTGTATCAAAGATTTTGAATGGTCTTCCTTATCGCCAGTCCCATAGATCTTTCATGGTATTTGAAATTTCTAACCATCATTTCTTACAGGTCTTCTAAAAGAATTTACCAAATTTAAGGCACAAATTTGGTGCTATTTGGGAAAATTACTCATTTATAATGTATTTCATAAGTAGGCATGAGGTAGGGTGAGGCAGAGAGGGCAAATCACCCAATGCTATTGGACATCAAATTTGCCCCAAAGGGGAAGTTTTGAATAAGGCAGTTTTGGTTCATTTCCACCTCCTGCCACTAGCTGGATGGACTTGAATGAGTCTATCTTTTCTCAGTTTACTCATGTGTAAAATGAGAGGGATAAACCAAATGATTTCTCCAATCCCTTCCAATTCTAAATTCTCTAAGTCCAGGATTTTTAACTTGGAATCTATGAGCTCCATCTTTTGTTTTATTTTGTTTAGAATATGATGGTTATATCTCAGGATAATCAGTTTTCTTTGTGTGTTTTATTACATTCATTTTAAAACATAATTCTGAGAAGGGGTGCCAAGCCTTGCCAGTCTTCCAAAGGGTCTATGACTCCAAACAAGTTGGAACCCCCTTCCCTAAAAAGTATGGAGTTCTTGGCCACTAGACACCTGTATGGCATTGGAAGGTTCTGTGCTGCCTCTGGCTCTTGATTCCCTCTTCTGTAAAATGATAGGGTGGGTCACGTCTCTTTCTCCTCAAAGTTCCTTGGACTGAGTTCTTTTCTCTTGTTTCCAGGGAACCATAGTGATGACCAATTTGACTGCCTTGCACAGGGATCCCAAGGAGTGGGCTACCCCAGAAACCTTCAACCCAGAACATTTTCTGGAGAACAGTGAATTTCAGAAAAGAGAGTCCTTTCTGCCTTTCTCAATGGGTGAGTCACACTTAGTAGGGAAGGGGCTCTAGGCCAGGGGGTAGCAATTTTTTAACATAAAGGAACTTGGCAGATTCTACTTTCTGAAACTCATAGCCATGGGATGGTGCACTTAGGAATAGTCACTAATTGGGAAAAATATATCACAACCAAATATAAAACAGTGGACCTTTAGATAGCTATCTAAAGTCTACAAGACAGATCACATCCCTTTGAAGTTTCACAACCACCCCATGAGGTAGGGACTACAGGTACCCATATTACAGATGAAGGAATTATGTGTCAGGGAAGGTATGTGATCAGCCCACAGTCACACAGTTTTGAAATGTCCAAAATAAAGTCGCCCTCAGGTCTCCATGCTCTTTCTACTGTGCCTCCTAGATGCCATGGTCCAATGGACTCAGCAAATCTCTAAAGCCTATTTGTAGTTCATTCACCACCAGATCACCTGCAATCATTTGAAAATAAAAGTATAAGTAAGTCTGAAAGGAACATGGCAGTTGTGTGTCACTGAGCCTCTTAAGAGACAATGAGGGCTGTTCTGCATTTAAAAAAAAACACTAATGGAGGGAACAAAGTTCCATCCTCAGATTGGGTTCTGTCTAATGGATTTACAAACTCTTTGCAAGGATCCCAGAATTCCCTGAGGCCCAGCTAGCATCCACATGCTCTGTATATCTTGGGGCAATCTAATTGAAATGTCTGAGCCTCAGGTTCTCCATCTGTTAAATGAGGGGATTAGATTAGATGGCCAGTTAGATTTCTTCCAGTTCTGGGTCAAAACCCAAGAAACACAGGAATTGAAAACCAGAGGATCTGAGTTTTAATTGTGCTGCTTCTTACTAGTGTTGATTTGGAGTGACACTCTTTGACTGATTTTTTATCTATAGTAAATGAGAGGGTTGGAGTAGGTGGCCTGAAGGGTCTCTGTTACCCTCAAATCTGTGATATTCTGGTCCTAAGCAAATACAAAAGAATTCCAATAAGGCGAAAACTCTTACAACTGGAGGTCACCTCTGAGCTGAACCTTGAAGGAAGTTGGGGTTTCTAATCTAAATTTAACATATTTAGTTCATTATTCATTTAAATTTAATAAATTTAAATGATTATCAATGAATTTTAATTTAAAATATAATCCATCAATAAATTTTTTTTAATTTAATAAATTTAAACTCTTTTAAATGGTTAAAATATATTGACACTGTGTTAAAGTTGTGTCTGTGTGTCTGTGTATGCCATTTACAAAGTGTTTTAATGTTTCCAAAGAATTACCATCTCTATAGGGCCTATTTATCATCATCTCTCACATGGACCATTACATTAGGCTCCTAAGGGATCTCCCTGTTTCAGGTCACTCCCCACACCCATGTATCCTTCACCCAGCTGCCAAAATTGTTTTCTCTAAGTGCACATCTAACCTGACTACCACCTGCCCTCACTCCTGTTCAGTGATCTCCAAGGGTTTCCCGTGGCTTATAAGATCAAATATAAATTGCCCTAATATAGAATGATCTCAGGAACCTGACCTCATTCTGTCTTTTCCCTTTGCCATCTACTCCTCTTGGGCTGGGTGCTCTTGTCCTGGCACTGAGGGGGTAGACACACAACCTTAGTGTCATCATGGCCAGACTTGTACCTTCTCCCACCAGAAATAACTTGAGCTCTTTGGAAAAAGGAGAGCTCCTTCAGGTCTTCGAAAAGGTGACTAGGTGTGTATTTACCTACAGAGTAGGTGCTATTATTATCCCCATTTTACACATGAGGAAGCTGAGATTGAGAGCAATTGGGTCACTTGCCTAGGCTCACACAGCTTCTTAGTAGCAGGGATAGGATTTGAACTGAGGGCCTCCAACACCAGGTCCAACACTGCCTACTGAACTCATCTGATTTAATTCAGATCAGGAAACATTCTTTCCTAAGGCTGCAAAGGAGTCAGTTCTTAGACACAGAGCTGGAAGGGCCCTTGGGGACCACACCATCAAACTCCTTCATTTCACAGTTGAGCAAAATTGGGGCCACTCAGGTTAAGTCACATGTCCAGGGCCATCTGGGTGAGAAGCATCCCAGGTGAGCTCTGAACCCAGGTCCTCTCTCTATGGATACAGTATGTCACCTGTGCTAAGTTTGTGAGATTGGCTCCAAGATGGCATGGTAGACATGGTGCCTGAAATGCAGCAAGGAAGGCTTGGGTTCAGATTCCACCTCTGACCATTATTAGCTTTGTGATTGTGGGCTAATTACTAGTCCATCCCAGTGTTAGATACACTCCCAGGCTCTTGAGATCCCCAATCCTAACCCTCAGCCCATCCCAAGTATTTATTCCTCTCTGATCTCCTTACCTTTCAGGAAAGAGAGTCTGTCTGGGAGAACAGCTAGCTCGGGCTGAGCTCTTCCTTTTCTTCACCAGCCTGCTGCAGAAGTTCACATTCCAGGCTCCCCCAAACACCCAGCTGAGCTTGGAATTCCAATACAGCACCACCCTGTCTCCTCTCCCCTACCAAATCTGTGCCATTCCTCGAGAACTATAGGCCAAGCCAGGCCTGTGGGGTGAACTGCTGGGAGCACAGGAAACAAGCTGGAACCCTCCTCATTCTTCCTCCCCTTTGGAGTTCAGGTAAAGAAAGGGAGAGAAGTCAAGGAGGGAAAAAGAGGAGAGACCAAGGGAGAGTATCTGTGGCCCAATGTGAACATTCCCACTCGGGAAAACGAAGCACAAATACCAGCAAAAGGAAAGCAGAGTCCTTACTGGATTTAATCTCAGCCCTGTCACCTACTAGCTAGGTGATTTGGGGTCAAATCCCCCAAATCTCTATCTCCTTTTTCAAATCTAAATTGAGGAGGAGAAAAATTTCTAAAGTCCCCTGCCCAGTTCTAAATTATAACTTTGTGATGCTCTAAACAGAGAACCAATATTATTCTTTCCCTGACTCAAGCACTGGGGCCTAACTTTGGTTAATCATTCCTTTTTCTCCGGTGCTTATAACTCATTCAATAGATGTAATTTTAGGAAAGGTATCGGAAAGTTTAAATCCTTAAGGATTGTGAAGTCCTTGTTGGCAAATATTGTTTTCTTTATGTCTTTGGATGCAGTCCAGTGCCTAGCATAGAGAAGAAACCCAATTAATAGTGATGATTGCTTCATCTCTAAAAATCTTCCTTTCACATTATTATTTCTTTGACTTTCAGTGTGAAATATTAGTCTATTCGTTGATGAACTGGATTTCTCATTCCTATTAAAAGTCATGTTATTGATGATACATCATAAGCACTCCACTATTAATTACACTCATATGAAGTTAAGTATGCCCCCACCTTTGTTTTGCTCCTCTGTTAAAGTTCTTTATTCCTTTTAGGTTTCCTTGTTTTTTCAGAGATGTTTACACAAAATAGATTTCTATACTGATGATGAAAACCCTTGTAATAGTCCAGTCAAGCTCAAAATGTAAATGCCCATGTGAATTAGTGTGAAGAATTTTCCTCATTCATTATTTATGTTATCTTTTCTAATGTTTCTCCATTATATTCCTAAAATTGCTTGGTGAGTCCATAATGAGGTCTTGTTCCAAAGGAGGTCACCATGGATCCATTTTGCTGGCAAATTGCTAGCCATGGCCAACAAACTAATTGAACTTGGAACTATTCTGTGTCAATTTCTCTTACTGCAGATTTTAATCATGATGACAGCATCCCTGTGGGGCATAGAAAAAGATACTTCCATTTATCTCTATTTTTACTTTACAAAGCTAATTAAATTTTCCCTAATATTTAATATGCAAGTTGATATTAAGTGATAACCTCCTTCTTTGGGCCACAAGTCATGCTTAGAGTGAATAATTAGAATTACTTGCACAGATGGACTTTACATTCAAGATATCACAGGTT
>JAJPUD010002052.1:320804-358863 GCA_023553655.1 Myrmecobius fasciatus | reverse complement strand
ACTCACTATTTGACAAAAACTACTGGGAAAATTGGAAACTACTGTGGAAGAAATTAGGGCTTGACCCACATCTAACACCACATACCAAGGTAAGTTCTAAATGGGTTCATAATCTGGATATAAAGAGTGATATTATAAGTAAATTAGAGGAACGTAATATAGTTTACCTCTCAGATCTATGGAGATGGATTAAATTTATGTCCAAAAGAAGAACTGGAACTCTTAACTGAAAACCAGATAGATAACTTTGACTATATTAAATTAAAATGGTTTTGTACAAACAAAACCAATGCAGTCAAGATTAGGAGGGACGCAATAAATTGGGAAATCATCTTTACATTTAAGGGTTCTGATAAAGGTCTCATCTCTAAAATATATAGAGAATTGTCTCATATTTATAAAAATTCAAACCATTCTCCAATCGATAAATGGTCAAAGGATATGAACAGACAATTTTCAGAGGATGAAATTAAAACTATTTGTAGTCATATGAAAAGGTGCTCCAAATTACTATTGATCAGAGAAATGCAAATTAAGACAACTCTGAGGTACCACTACACACCTGTCAGATTGGCTAAAATGACAGGAAAAGTTAATGACAAATGTTGGAGAGGATGTGGGAAGGCTAGGACACTAATCCATTGTTGGTGGAACTTTGAACAGATCCAGCCATTCTGGAGAGCAATTTGGAGCTATGCTCAGAAAGCTATCAAATTGTGCATACCATTTGACCCAGCAGCATTTCTACTGGGCTTATATCCCAAAGAAATCATAAAGGAAGGAAAGGGCTCCACATGTGCAAGAATGTTTGTGGCAGCCCTTTTTGTAGTGGCTAGAAACTGGAAACTGAAGGGATGCCCATCAATTGGAGAGTGGCTGAATAAATTATGGTATATGAATGTTATGGAATATTATTTTTCTGTGAGAAACGACCAGCAGGACGATTTCAGAGAGGCCTGGAGAGACTTGCATGAACTGATGCTGAGTGAAGTGAGCAGAACCAGGAGATCATTTTTCATGGCAATACTATATGATGATCAGTTCTGATGGACATGACTCTCTTCAACAATGAAATGCTTCAAACCAGTTCCAATTGTTCAGTGAAGAAAGCCATATACACCCAGATAGAGGGATGTGAAATGTGGACTACAACATAACATTTTCATACTCTCGATTGATGTTTGCATGCATTGTGTTTCCTTTCTCTGATTTTCTTTTTTTTTTCTTGTAGATACGATTTTTCTTGTACAACAATAGGTGTGGAAATATGTGTGTGTATATATATATACCTATATATTCAATTTGTCAAGTATTTTAACATAATTAACATGTAGTGGATATCCTGCCATCTAGGGGAGCGGTGGGGAGTAGGGAGAAAAAATGTGTACAGAAAGCTTTGTAAGGGTTAATGTTGAAAAATTACCCA
The DNA here is from genome assembly GCA_023553655.1 of Myrmecobius fasciatus. Classification (NCBI taxonomy): domain Eukaryota; kingdom Metazoa; phylum Chordata; class Mammalia; order Dasyuromorphia; family Myrmecobiidae; genus Myrmecobius; species Myrmecobius fasciatus. Next base: position 357,437 of record JAJPUD010002052.1, on the reverse strand, counting down.
TACATATGTTTTGCAAATTAAAAAAAAAAGAATGAATGGTGAAATTCTTTCTCCAACCAAGAGAGCCTTTGCTGAGAGGATGACTACAGGTATCATCATCATCATCATCTTCCATTTACATAGAATTTTAAGATTTGCAAGTGTTTACAAATACAATTTTATTTTATCCTCAAAACAGCCCCCTGAAATAGATAAGAGTAAGGCAGAGGTTAAGTGACTTGCATAGGTTCACGCAACTAATAAGTTTTTGAGACTGGATTTGAACTCAAACCTTCCTAATTAAGGTCAAGCACTTTATTCACTGTGATACTTACCAACAATAGAGGCTACTAAGGGAACAGATAGTTAAGATGACCTTCCTTAAATGTAACAAAGATAAATAAAAAATAATATATTAAAAATTGTGATGGACTGAATATTAATCTCTAAAAAAGCATGGGTTTCTGGAATAAAGAAAAATTAATAATTAATGAGGGCTTAAAACTTAGAAAAACCTTTCTAATTCAATAAAAACAAGAAATTGTTTCATCATTCAACTAATTTATAATGCCCAAGGTGTGCCTTTCCTACACCAGATCAGATAATAACTATTGTATTACTTCTAAGGGTACTGACTTTGGAGTCAGAAGTCCTGCATTCAAATTCTACTTAGTGACAAATCATTTGGGATAAATTACTTAATCTCTCTGGGCCTCAGTTTTCTTACCTGTAAGGCAAAGAATTTGGACTAAATGTTATTCAAGGTCCATTTTCACTCTAAATCTATGATCCTATCATTAAAAAAGATTCTATTTAAAGCTCTTCTATAAATCTTCATCAACTGAGTCCTAATGAATGTGTAATTTCCCTTTGGGTTTTTAAATATTTCATTGAATTTTTCCAGTGATTTATTAAATCACTGGACATTGGACAATGATCTTCCCTCTAGAGTACAAATTAATATTTGTAGATAGTCTAAAATGGTATAGTTCTTCTCTTCCTATTCCACCACTCTCACCCTTATTACAGAGGGAAAAGGGTTCCAAAGATCAGTGTTAGTTTGAATTCTTATCTTCTTCATGTTACCATAGCCAAAGAATCTATTATGTTATGGCCAATCCCCTAATGGTGAGATTCCCTGCACTTTCTTTTAGTGAGTCTCACTAAACAGACAAAATATTTTGCTAGAATCATATGCAAAGCTTTTAGTAGTTTGGCAGAAGCTGTCAAAAATCTTATTCTTCTGGACTAAGCTTTGGAAACTCAAAGTCACTTTTATGTCCTGCTTAGTGATCAAACTAGGACTTTGTGGAGAACAAATATGTAAAAATTAATAATTGAGTAATTTAATAAGATGAGCAAATAAATAATTAATTGTAAATTAAATAAAAATAAAATGTAAATATAAAATATATGCAAAAATAATTCTATAAGCTGATAATAGCATTGCCACCATAACCTCAAAGACAAAAACACATGAACCTTGCTGAAAAGAAAAAAAAATAATCATATTAAACTAATAGTTTATGTTCATGTAACTAGCATTTATGTCATTTCATTTCGTTCTCACCTCTGGGGGTTAGTACAACTCTGTGAGATTGGTACAATCCCTTTAACACATGAGGAGACTGGGGCCAAAAAAGGCTGAATACTCTGCCTGGAGTCACATAGATTGTAAATCTCTGAGTTTAGATTTGAATCTATATGTTGGAAGACTGGAGACAAAAAGGGCTGCTGTGTAAAGATACATGAGGATGCTAATCCAACATTCTTTAGATAAACTATAGAAAAGTCACCTCTTTGGAGTAGAAAAAATTGAAATTATTTTGTTAATAATGGAAAGTAACTACTTGAACTCATTCATGAGATCCACTGTATCCTTCTTTTTCAAGATCCATTGTTTTAACTAGAGTTTGGGGGTGGAGAAGATACTGCAATAAATGACCCCCATCAAAATAACTATACAATAATTACGCTAATCAAAAATTATGGCATTTTCATCTAGAATCCCATACCCAATATTCTGTCCAAAGAACACCATTTTAGAGCAGGAATTTTGATGTAATCAAAGTTTTTTTTTTTTTATTGTATGGAGGGAGGAGTGCTGCTTAAATAGTAAATGAATACTATTTTGGATGCCTACTATGTAGGTGACTTTGAATAATTTATCTAACCTCTCTGGCTTTTAATTTTATCACATATAAAATGGTTGTGGATTAATTGGTCTCTAAGGTCCAGTCCAGCTCTAAATCCCAAAATGATATTTAAAAGTTGTTCTTTCCTCAATGATACAGATCCTAAGCTATACCCAAATACATTTTGGTCCCATGAAGCATTGGGTTCATGTAAGCAAATTATCCAAATCAGGAGCTCTTAACCTTTTATGTGAGATGGAACCCTTTGTCAGCTTGTAAAATCTATGGATTCCTTCAGAGAATAATGCTTTAATTTCTTTTAGATGAAAAAAATAAAATACATATTGGAAGAAAAATAATACATTTTTCCTACCCAATTCATGGACTGCCTTGAAACCTTAGGAGTCTATGTATTCCAAGTTAAAAACTCTTGATTTGGATAATTTCCCAACTTTGGTGAGGCTATCTCCCAAGTACATCTTAGTAGACATCACTTTCTCAACTACTCTTCTTTTTATGGTGTGATATTTTAATAGGGTAGGGCTCAGAATAGCTGGTTCCACTGTAGTTAGTTAAGAAAAAATCGTTGAGATTTTACCCATACACAGAAAACTGGGTGGGAGGGATACTAATAATACTATCCTATGTTGTGCTTCCTCCTTGATAAGCCTGTTATTAGAATAATCATCTCATTAAACAACTTAGAAACAAACCTCATGCTATCCTTTGATGTGACCCCTTCCTGTACCCTAGATGAACTCAGAGTCTTCCTTATTCTACTGCTATTTGCCCCAGGTGTAAAAACTCCTGGTTATAGCTCTGGCTCTGACTGAATCAGCCTCCAGATTTATAGTAATTATCCCTTGAATTTTTATAGCACACTAAATATTTCAAAGAACTTTTCCATACATTATCCTTTTTATTCCCTACCAAAACCCCATGAGACAGATAGGACTGGAATGTTCCCCATGATGAAGCATTGAAGGCTCACCTTTGGTCAAGCATTACCCTTTCAGTTACACCTGCCCACATTGATGAGGACAGGTTTATGAGCATTTCTTTTCATCTTTTCAGTATATCTTTATGTGCATATACAAAGTGTTCCAATAAAATGTATGTCATTTTGAGTGGGTAAGACATTTATAAAATATATAAAAGTGAAATGATTTATACTACAGCATGATGAGGTAAAATAGTTTTTGCTGGGAGGTACACAGTAGAAATAGAGCTTAACTCAGGGTCATAGGACTTGAGTTCAATTCTAGGTCCTGCTAGTTGTTACTTTATTGACAAGACAGTTGTGTCTCAATCTCATTTTTCTCATATGTGAAATGAAAGGTTGTATAAAATGCCATTTGAGGTCCTTTCTAGGGCTAGAATGAAAATCCTTTGATCTTAGATGAAAATTAAGATTTAGTCCAACTCATATCTGATAAGGAATTATTATGATACTATACCTGGAAAATGGGTATACAATATCAGTTAAAGATTTTCCAGAACAGATTACATCCTATATCTCAAGACAGGTTATTCTACTACTGGGGCAGTACAAAGGAGAAGAGAAAAGGAGGAAGTATTTATTAAGTCCTTTCTTTGTTTCAGGAATTGTTCTTAGGACTTTACTGACATTAGCTCATTTGATGCTCATAAAAAATCTGAGAAGTAGATGCTATTATTTTTTTCCCATTTCACAGTTGAGGAAGCTGAGTCAAGAAGAGATTAAGTCACTTAATCCAATCACTCAACTTCTAAGTGTCTGAAGATGCATTTGTACTCAGTTCTTCCAAACTCCCAGCCAAACATTCTATCCATTGTACCATTTCACTACTTTGTGACTTATTAAGAAATTTCATCCTCAATACTGACTTCAAATTTAAATGTGTTTCTTCGTCATTTGTATCCATTATTCTCTAGATTCCATCTTTTAGAGTCAAACTGAGCAGTATCAGTTCTTCTTATCCATGGAAGCTATTCAAATACTTGAACCACTATAATGTCCCTTTTGAATCTTTTCTTCTCTGGGCTTAACATGACAGATTGCTTTTACTGATCATATAATATGGATTAAAGGCCTTTCAATGAATATATAGTGAGGATAATATATAATGGAGACAAAAATAGTATGTTTGATCAAGATACATGACGATAGCGGTTTCACTTTAGATACACTGTAGAAAAGTCATTTCTTTTGGAGACTTTAGACTTTTTCTGGATATTCTGCTGCTTATGAGTTTCCTTTATAAATTTTAACACCAAGATTTATCTATATGTATTTATGTTATCTACGTTTATTTATATTTATCTCTACTTCATTTCATTTTGTTAGATTCGTCCCAGTACTATCTGTCCAAACCCTACCATCTAGTATTTGGGAGATTCATTCCAGTTTTAAAACGTCTTCAAAGGTGCTGAATATTCCATATATGACTTTTTCCCATCAATACACCATCAACAAATATTTATTAAATATCTATTATATTCCAGACACTTTGCTAGTAAATAAAAATGCAATTAATGAAACAATCCCTTCTGGCAAAAAAAGGGATGAGATAGATAACAAGTAAATATGTGAATAGATACATGATAGAGATTTAGATGATAGATGCATATATGAAAGAGAAGTAGATGATTGATACATATTTATATCACAGATAATTAGATCATATATATATATATTTACATACATACACATATAGACTTGGATATAGATAGATATAGATATCTAAAGAATATAAACAAAGTAGTTAAATATAATGTAGTTTCAAAAAAAGGTAAAGCAATAGAGAGTATCAGGAAATCTATATTTAGAAAGTTGTACATAATCTAGGTTTTAAAGGTTGAAATATTTTCTATGAGATGATGGTGAAAGGAATGGTATATTCCAGGCACAGGGAATAGTCAGACATTCAAAGACATTGAGATAGATAGTATATGTTAGAGGAAAATAGAGATGACTGACTTGACTAGGTTGCGGAGTGTAGGCTATAGAGTAATGTTCAATGAAGGTACAGAGAAGAGTTGAGACCAGATTATGAAGAGGTTTAATAGCAAAAGTCATGGGAAAACTATATTTGTGACACAAAGCCAAAAATAGAGTCCCTTGGAGTATGCCACTGGAAACTTCCTTAATCATTCAATTATTATTGAAGCTGTCTGATTGTATTATTGTTTTGACCTTCTATTTCCATCATCTCCACAAGAACAGTTTAGTAAAATAAAGATAAAAAACATTGACAATAAGGTCCATTTTATAGCTAAGAAGGATAGCCAAGTGGTATAGTGAATAGAGTGCTGGATAAATCTTCCTGAGGTCAAATCCAGCTCCACACATTTTTTAGCTGTATAATCTGAGCAAGTTGTTTAACTTTGTATGCTTCAGTTTTCTCATCTGTAAAATGAGATGGAAAGGGAAATGGCAAACCACTCTAGTACCTTTGCCAAGAAAACCTCAAATGGGGACATGAAGCATCAGCCATGACTAAAATGGCCAAACTATATAGCCAAGTAAAGTGAGGTTTAGAGAGATGTACCAGGAGAAGTCATATTTGTAATAAGTGAAAGGATCATGAATCAAACACAAGTGCCATGTCTGAGGGATTGAACATATTCTTATTGTATTACAGATTAATTTCCATTGCTCTTGTGATTATATTAACCATAATTCTCAGAAGGAAGAACTTTAAAATGCAAATTTTTCCATAATATCTGGACAGTCATTCAATTAACAACATTTATAACTTTACCGGGAATAAACTGAAAAAATGACAATAGTTCCTGATCGAAAAGAGTTTACATTTTAAAGGAGGATAAATTATGTATTCATATAAGTGAATACAAGGTTCATAGAGCATGGATAGGACTTAGCTTTAGTGGGGAAGACAACTTAGGCGAACCAGGAAAAGTCACCTATACAAAATGAAAATTTAGCTTAGAGATTCTAAGATGTGGATTTAAGAAAGAAAAATATTTCAGGCATTGGGAAGTTAGGTATTTCAGTGAATAAGCCAATATGATAAGCAATAAAATGCTAGATAAGACAAATATATAAGAAGACTGGAAAATTAGGAAAGGTATAAGTTGTGAAAATATTTAACTGCTAACAGAGGACATTATGTTTTATCCTAGAGGCAATAGGGAGACCTTTGCAGATTTGGAACAAGAGTCATATAGTTAAACTTTCACTTTAAGAAAACCCCTTTGTAGCAGTGTGAAGGATGAATTGGAGAAGAAAGACTTGAGACAGAGAAATAAACGAAGTGATAAATGATAAAGGTGTTAGCTAAAGTATGTCCTATGCATGTACATAGGAGGTTTTGTAGAGATAGAAGAGATAAATATATTATTGGTTCTTTGCTAATCACTACTATTGGCTTCCTGCAGTCCTTTCTCTTACTTTCAATATTTTCCATTCATGGCACAAATCAGTCTTTCCCTTAACCCTTTAACTCCACACACACCTCCTCAACTTGATAAAATTCTTCCCTGGTCTCTTTGTCATTGTCATAATCATTTGCTGCCCTCATCTGGATGGTGAGTAAATGCAGGAGGGAAAAAATAAAGTTCTGGGAAAATGAGGTTTGGGAGAATATTACCTCTTAAGTTTTTTTTCTTTCTTCCAAATGAATCTAACATTTCTTTTTGGATTTCCCCTTATCCTCTGAAGGCTACATAAGCCTTCAACATGTTTCAGCTGCATCAAATGAAGCTTTAATCCAATACTAAGACCCCTTAATATTATAGCTGGATAACATCCCCCCAAAACTTTGTACTGGATACTAAAATAACTCCCCCTATTCAATTCACTCTCCTTAGATCTGGAATATCAATATTCAAAATAACCCAGGTAAGGCCCTGTATTTCATCCACATTTGATAGATCAATTTGTATGTGTATTAAGGATAGTTAAGAACTTCAGTGAATTGGACATGTGGATCTAGTAGATGATGTGGCTCTATTTTAAAGTTGTCTGAATAATCATTCAATGGGAAGATGGGTCACATTGATTGGAGGATGTTTTAATACAGCTATATTCCACTTAAAGATTTTCAAAGTGATTCACAAATATTATGTCATCTTATATTTATAGCAACCCTGGGAGGTAAGTGATATCATTATCTCCTTTTTTATATGAAGAAACTGAGGCAGACTTGCCACTTGTCCAGTATCACATAGTATGTGAGGCTGGATTATTCCTCACTTCTTCCAGACACCAGGTCCAGTGCTGTCTACACTAAATCACTGCATCTGTCAGCCATTTCTGATGCCAAATCCATCCTGCTTCCACTGAAAAGTCGAGCTTTCTTGCTTTCTTAATTAAAAAATATATTTATAGGTGTGTACTGTAATATTCTCTTTCTAATTTTCATCTTAAATAAATACATGACTGAAGTGTGTATTCTAATTACTCATTGGGCAACCCTGCCTTCTTTAAGATCATATCAAAAAAACACCAGATGAGGCAGATTATACAATGAGGTGAAATTTTTAATATAGTCTCAAACAGAGGAGTGTGTGGCTTTCTAAGAACCAGCTTCATTCCCTACAGGGAGGATCATCATCAAGACACTGGCCATAATAATGAACTCTATGGCCTTTTCAATTCAAGAAATAAAGGGAAATGTAATGTATGAATCAGTGGATGAATTAAACGTTTATTAAGTGCTGACCATCTGCAAAATACTGTGGTAAGCATTGAGTATACAAATTGAAAAGTTGAAATAATCCCATTTCTCAAGGAGCTCATTTCTAATGGGAGAGAGATGTGCATGATACACTGTGCACATGCATATAGATGTATTAGGAAAGGGAATATTGGTCAAGGAAATTTCTGGATGAGGAGAGTGTGTCCATAAGGAATTATAGTCAGGAGACCTTGGTTTGAGCACTTCAAAATGCATTCCATGATATGTATATCCCTTACATGGAGAGAGGTCACAGGACATGGCATAGTGGACAATGTGTGGTCTGCAGGAGTGCCCTAGAGCAAGCTTGAATGATTTGGGAGAGCCACTGTTAAATTTTCAGGGTGAATATTTGAAATCTGGGCTTCTTATCAATTTTCTGATTGTCTATATTTAAGAAAGTAATAGAAAATATTAATAATTCAGAAAAAATCTTTAAAATGTATTGCCTATATATTTCCCCCCTATAGTAATTAGTAAAATACTTTCCAAAATACCTGCCTTAAAGTTGTACCTTTCATAAATTCTAATTGTTTGAAAGTGGAAAATCTCTAAATTTCATTTCCTATCAGTAATCTCATTCATATATTTCTTATTTGCATTTTCCTCAACTCCAAACATGCATTAATACCTATAATTCCATAGAACTGCACTTTAGGGGAAATAGAGTAAACATCAGAGATTAGCTATTTTTCCTTAGCAACAGGAAAATCTGGATTCAAGTCATCTTATTCACATACTGGCTGTATTATCCTCGACAAGTCATTTAGAACCCTGAATGTTTAAGGCTACTTAAAGAAAATAAGTTGAAGAGTCATGGATCTGCATTGGTAGAGGAAATTTCCCCAATTAGAAATTCCCTAATCAGTTAAAAATATAGATTTTCATTGAAAAAAAAAGAAAAAGACTACCTTAAAGGATTACTGTGAAGCTAAATTTAGGTAATGCATGTGCTAGTTTTTGTATATTCTTGAAACATGATATAAATAGATGGCAGCTCTTACTGTCATGTCTTACATCTTATTTTATCGACTTTTTGAGTTCCTGCACTCAAAAGAAAAATCATCACCTGCTGGCCATTTTTTCATGAAAAGGCTCAATATTTGACCATTTGGGGTTTTGAACAAAAAATTTATAATCCATAACCAGGGTCTGTCAGAGATTGTTCTCTGATGGTACAATCTTTGTAAAATCTGGAGTAACCTAAGTGGTAAGAATAATATTAGTAATATTATTCTTTTAATCATAACAAATGAGTAAAATGAGCATCTGAGGGGTTAAGTGATTGACATACACACAACTAGAAAGAGACTGAGGTAAGGTCTCCAAACTCAGGTCTCCAACATCCAAGCTCAGCATTCTCTGCTGAGTCAGATTACTTTGACCTCTTACATTAAAACTACTTCTATTTGGGAATTTAAAAACTGTTTCTCTAAATGTATGATTGTATATCATCTAGGGAGAGACTTTTTGAGTTCTTCTTGGGCAGAGGAAGGGGAGCCTTGATTTAAACTGATGAGTGCTTGCCCACATAGATATGGCAAATGTCCAATAAAACATGGTATGTTCTTGGAGTTCTGAGGTCATGAAGATACTGCTTCTTGGTTTCCAGAAACAGCCTTTCATCCAAAGTCGGGTGGGGGGGAGGGAGTAGAATACCCTGAGAGCATTCAAGGAAACTTCATCTTATACCTGAAATTTACACAGAGATGACTTTATGAATCACATAATACAGAAATGTGCTGAGCTTTAGTGTATTTGTATATGAAAATAGCTATAGTGATCTAAGGCCTGAATACCTTAATAATAAAATTTACCTTGGTATAGCAGTTATAAAACATGGCAGCTGTTAATGCTGACATCATTACTCCAACACCACATGACTACGGTTCGGTGAAATATATAAGATTCAGGGATGAGGGAGGATTTCTGGTAGGTGGAAATTTAGAGCTATTCTAGAGTCTAAAGAGGTGAAATGAATGTTGCCACCCAGAGAGCAAGAACCAAGGGAATGAAAATCATGTCTATAAGAACACATATTGGCTTTTTTCTACTATTACCACTTTAAAGGGCTGTAAGATATTACGGGCTTGGTTAGCATTTTAGACACTCCAAGACCAGGTGGTTTTGATCCATAGGATTGGATGGGAGACTAGCAATTTCATGTGATGATTAAACAATATGTTTTCATGTATGTTTTCTTCCTTAGACTACATAATAGATAAAACATTATCCTCATTTTCAAGATAGGGAAATATTTCAGAAAATCCATGATTTTCCCAAGGGTTGTTCAGTTATTAAGAACAGACTGGTCATTAAATGATGGTTCCCTGGATGAGAATTCTTCCTGCCACTTTACAGAAAATGTTTTGATTTTCCAGGCCTTTCCTATTTCTAACAGGCTTTCTCTGCTCTAGATGCTTCCCCTACTCATAGCCAGTAAAACCTCCCTGGCACACTGCATCTTTTCTTGATCCCCTCCCAATATCTGGAATTGTCCTTGATTGAAACACAACTCACTAATTAATTGATCACTATCTGCCTGTGGCATCAGAGATGAGACACCTAAAAATAACAAAGGAAAAAATATCATCTATTAGTATAACACCTGTCCATGTTTCAAAACAGATAACTACCCTATTGTGTGGGACAGTCCAGTTGCCCTACATCAAAGTAACTTAAAGCCTTTGGCAGGTCCCTGCTGAAAGGAGAGGATGGTACTTGTCATTAGGAATATCAATCATCTTCTTAATCCTGCCAGGAGTGAAAATTTTCTTATCCACTATCAGGAACTTATCTATAGTATAGTTTCCAAAAATTCTTTTGTATCTTTAACTTTCAATGTATCTTTCTTTGGTTCCCTCATTCTTTGACTTGGACCCGAAACTGGGTAGGAGGAGAGTGGGCTGGATTATCTTTGAAAAAATATCAAATTCTTTTAATATCTTCAACTTTCTCCCCAAAGCAAAGGCCCGCCTATTTTTTCACAATATTCTTCCAGTGAGATGTGGCATGTTGTAGTGGTTAGAGAACTGAATTTAAAAGTCAGGAAATCTCTATCACTGGCTGTGAAGCCTGAGAAAGTGAATTAACCTTTTTTCTTGCTTCTCTTCTTCCAGATTGTTCTTAACTCTCTAGGATTTGTCTTCCCAATCCACTACTTTCTCTTTTGTTCTTTCAGCACAATTTGCCTTTGTGTAGTCAAGTTTCTCTAATCTTTAGAAATCATAAATTCTTATTTCTTTTTCAAGCCATTCATAGACATTATAATGGTCCCATGATATCTTAAGAATCCACAAGATTCTCCTTCATATCAAGAAATGATTCCTTTTACATTTCCTCGCAATATTTATTCATTCAAACCTATTCATAGGTTTCTGAACTCATTTAGTTGATGCAGAAATCATATTATCTCTATTAACAATATCTTCCCTATTAGTTTATGTTCTTAGTCTTAAGGTCTTTAACTGAGTTTCCTCTTCCTGAGATGTATGCTTTCAGTCTTTTTTCTCTTTGTTCTCCTATTACTTACTTTTTGGTTCCTCTTTTGATGGCAAATGATTCTCAAATTTGTCTGTCCTCTTCCTACTCTGGATAATTCATGTTTCACCAGCAAGGTCTCTTTCCAAGTTGACTTCTGGGAGAAGAAAACTGGCCCCAACTGAATGTCAGTCCCCTTTGCTTCAGGCAGAGTGAATTTATATGCATGCCAGTATCCTGCCCCAGTTCATCTATTCCTAAATTCTCTAGCTAAAGAGTGTTGTAGCACAAAGCAATGCCATGTTAAAATTCGAGCCAGAACAAGTTTTTTTTTTCTGTGTGGTTCCAGGATAACTAGTTTTTGCAGGGGAGGAAATTAGGACAATGAGTTGAGCTCCGGTTCAAGCCAATAGGTCAGCTTGAACAGTCCTGCCAGAACATCATGGATGCTGGTGGAGGAGGTGAGGGAGTGGTGAGGGAGCACATTAAGGATTAAGGAATAATCTTCTTTCTTGTTAATTTATATTTTACCCTGTTAGCATTCTTCAGTCTTAAGTCATGGGGACAGACAAAATTACCTTACCTCTTGTGCATATTTCTTTTTTTGGAGAATTTTGAGAGTTGGTGAGGATGGGAGAAAGTATCTGGTCTACCTTGTCCCTTATTAATGTCCCTAACAACTCATTATGTGTCACAAAAGCAATCTCCATTAATAAAAGCAGTTTTTCATGGGGAATTGTGTTTCTACTATCACACCATCTCTCTTACACATCCTCTGCTCTATACTCACGCAGCCTTTCTATTTCAGACTCTTACCATCTCTCAACAAGACTATTGCAATAATCTTCTAATTTGTCTCTTTGTCTTGAGCCTCCCTCAACTTTGATCAAATCTCCACTCATTTTCCATAATTTTCCTAAATTCCAAGTCTGAGCACATAAAATCTCACTCTATCTCTTTTTCTTCACCTGAGTCATCTTACACATTCTTTTCTTCCCCTCAATGTCTAGTCCACTACACTGGTCTTGTTGCTCCTCACATGCAATAATTTCACTTCTCTGTACTTTAACCCTATCACCCATAACTTTTTTTCTTCTATGTCTTAGAATTATTTATTTCTTTCAATATTCAGTTCATGAGGCCTTTCCTAGTTTTCTCAGCCATGAATGCCTTCCCAAGAATTGCCTAATCATTTACATATTCTGCTCTGTAAAAACAGAGGCTGTCTTTGTCTTTCTTTTTCTCTTCTGCATTTATCAGAATGTCTAGAACACAGAAAGTGTTGGAAAAATGCTTGTTGACTGAAAATCATGTCTATTCCAAAAAAATGTAAAATTCTTCTGATAATGTTATAAGGCTGCAAATCATGTGATACTATGTCTTATGAAGATCTGAATTTGAGAGTTCCTCAAAACACAACCGAAAAATATATGGTAGATTTTAGAATGCTGCCATTTTACAAGTGAAGAATTACACATAGGACAAGTTCTATAAAGAATTCCATTAAATAAAACTATGTTGAGAAAAAAGGAAATGAGGCAGAATGGGTTATACAAAGAATAGAATCCAATATTTAGCATAGTTTCTGGAATAATATATTTTTAATAATGCTTTTTTTTTCATTCATTCATTCATTTATTCATCCCTAACTACTGGACAGCTCACATGGTCCACTGGTATTTATACAATGTAAGAGTGCCTGAGTAAGATTCCCAGAATACCTGTAGCCTGCTGGGTAGCAGAGATCTGACTAGGCAAATTAATGTGAGGACGAAAACAAAAATCTCATGCATGATTTCTTATGTGGAAATCTCTATTTCTAAAGATAAAAGGACTAATATTTGGCATTTATTTAATGCTTTGTTGTTTTCCAATCACTTTTCATACAGTATCTTTTTGGATATTTCCATCAACCTTATAAAGCAGGTGTTGCTATTATCTCCCTTTCATAGATAAGGAAACTGAAACTGAGTGAAGTTAAAATAATTTACATAATGTCATAGAGATAGGTAAGTCTTTGATGCAGTATTTAATGGGACTTCCCCTGATTGAAAAACAAAACAGTTTTCAAAGAACTGGGACAGTCATACTTTTTTTGAAATTTCTATACTCTAAAAGAAATACCATTCTGTAGCATTTAATAGGGTATTTCTCTTTTAAACACTGAAATAAAAATCCCTTCTTTCTTTGTAAAGGCCTCCAAGAAGTTTAAGTTCTGAGGGGATTTGAGCATGCTTCAACTATGCCTCTAAACAACATAATCTGGATTCTGGTCAAAATGTGCTGGATGGCATTTTATTTTCCCTTCTGTTTAAGCTAAGGGAAGAACTCATAAGCAGATGTTTGACACTGGTTTGCTAAATAAAGTGCTAATGAGTTGGGGCTGCTCCAGGCTGCTTTGGAGCCTCTTACCTTTGAGCCTGGACCCACCTGAAATTGTGAAGGGTGGGTGACTTTGGAACGCACCCAAACTCTCCTTACTGGGAATCAAGCTGGATTGAAATTTCTTTTCCAGAAGTCTCAAGGGGTCCTCTCAGCAACCTTGGCCCGCTTTGCTAACTGAGAAATATCTAAAATTATGAAATCTCTTTAAAGAGAGATAGAGGAGGAAAAAAAGAGAAAGAGTCAAGAAAAAGAAAATAGAAAAAGAAAAGTAAGAGAAATGAGGAGGAGCAGAAAGAGGAAGAAGGAAGAAGAGGGGAAGAAGGAAGAGGAAAAGAAGATGAAGAAGAGGAAAGAGGAGGAGAAAGAAAAGGAGGAAGAGAACAAATAAAAACCAGATCTTAATTATAAAGACCAATTTGCAAGTGTTACCTGATACAATAAATCTTTTCCCCTATCTTGCCAGACAACTGGAAGGAAAGGTTTATGCTTATAATTGGAGGAATGTCTCAACAATTATGGTAGATAAACATAATCATGGCCCAGTAAAAAGGATGTTTAACTTGAAATCCTAGGATCTGAATTTTAATTCTGCATCTGCCCTTTACTACATGTCATTTACGCAAGCTACATCATCCCTGAGTTGGGTCAAATATATATATATGAACTGATGTAGCCAACTAAATAGAACCAGCAGAACAATAATGTAAATATACCACTGCCCACTAATCTCACATCAATTGCAATAGTTACTTATAATCCCAAGAGCAGATAATAAAATATGTCTCTGTCTCTGCAAATTTGAATCTGTGTGTTGTTGTTCAGTCATTTTTTTTAGTCATGTCTAATTCTTTATGACCCCATTTGGGGTGTTCTTAGCAAAGATACTGGAGAGCTTTGTTTTTTCTTTCCAACTTATTTTGTAGATAAGGAAACAGAAACAAACAAGGTTAAGTGAATTACTCAGAATCACACAACTAATATGTGGGATTTGAACTTAGGAAGCTGAAATGCCAACATGAGCAATTCATTACACATTTTAAGATGCCAATTTTCACACTTGTAAAGTGAAAGGGTTCAGCTATATGCCCTCAAAGAGCCTTGTAGCTACAAATCCTATGTCTAGGATAGTCCTCCTTTCAGTGGCAAGGTGGAGGATTGTACGTTCAGGATTTTCTAGTTATCATAAGATGCCCTCACCACTGTATTACTCAGAAATACTAAACTTTTTCTTTGATTAACAAAGTTCTGTTGACATGATATCAATCATGTAAGGCTAGGAGTGTAGTATATAACAAGGCAAAAGTCTCTTTTACATCTGTGGATTTTATGACTCTATGCCTTCTATCTGATGCAATATGAAAATCGCTGGCTCTATAGTAAGGTGAGCTAGGTTTTAATTCTTTCTCTGTTACTCTGTGACCTTAGTATTCCCGGACATGTGTTTCCTCATCTACAAAATGATCCAAGTGGTGTAAATCCTTCTAAGCTTCCTTCTAGCTGCCTTAAACCCAAATCACTGCGGCTCTCATTGATTGGCAACAAAAGGTCCCAGGCTCAGAGTAAATGAAACAGAAATTGTTTCTGTTTTATACAGAAACCTTAAATCTTCCCCTCCCAGATTGATTTTTTTTACTAGATAAAAAAGGCCCTTCTCTTCCTCATTTCTTACCTATTCTTAATCACTGATTGGATGTTGCCTCAGTGAAAATTACATGTTAGGACTTTAGCTTAAAAAAGGTCAAGCTCTTCCACTGCATTCAGTTCCATCTTTAGTTGTCCTGATGAATATCTAGCTACTGGACCCTGGGTCTGGTTCTGGAACAGAAAGTGCTGCTGGTGATCTTGCACAGCCCTCCCTCACATAAATCCAATTCATTTGTAAGTCCTTGTATCACCTCCTTGATGTCATGGCCCTCTTCCAAAACAAAGGACCAATAACAATAGTTATGATCCTAGGATAAAGACATAGGATTTGATTAGGGAACTCCAATGGTAGGAAAACTCATTCAGCTAATGCACATTAGTATTTCCCTGCAACTTAAGAATCTTAAAGAATTTCCTGGGCTCACTGAGGAGTGATATAACTCATTTAGAATCACATTTAGTATGTGTCACAGACATTAAGGTCTTTCTTTCTTCTAGGTCAGTTCTCTATCCATTAGCCCACACTGCCTGTTACACTGTATCTGTGAACCAATGTTCTCCATATGCAAAATCAGCATACTGCCTTTTTTTTTGGATTCTTATTTTATCCTTTCAAAGGCCTACCAGAGCACAAAAGTATGCTGAGGTGATATCTTTTGGATACATTTGACTTTGAAAAAATGATAAAGGCATGACATAAACTTTAATCTCCTTAATCAAAGGTTACTTTTATTTGTATATTTTAAGAGGAGTTAAATGTTTTATATGATACATTCCTCAGAGTTCTCGTTTGGCATACCTGAGGGTCTTTATTGTGTCCTGGGATTGAACATAAATCAAGGGATTTCCCACAGACAAATGAAAGAAAAGGAGTAAAGTAATATAGTTCCCGGAATTTAACACTCTCTGGTCAGAAGGTCACATATGCTAAGTTGCTTGTTTATCCACCTCTTAAAGTTCAGATCTGTGGGAAACAGAACTAGAGCGATGTGACTTACTTTATCAATAAAGCATGTCCTGTTAAATTGATGGGGGTGAAATTAACAAATGCTGGAGCAGCAGGTAAATACAATCATCTCAGCAGCAGCAATTACAAATCTCTCACTCCATTAAATGGGGGCAGGGGTGTGACTCAATTCATTTTCCATTCTAGCCTTTATTAAAAACCACTTTGATTCATTCAATTTAATTCAACAAGCATATGTTAAGCATTCATTATGTGTAAGGTATTGTTCTTGGTGTTGGGAACAAAAAAAAAAAAATGAAATGCTGGTGCGATGGAGTGAAGGCTAAATCTACAGACAGAGGACCAGGGTGCAAATCCCCACCTCTGACACTTAAGCCTTTTGTAAGCTTAGTCAAGTCACTTAAAACTGTGTGTGTTGCGCAGGGGGGAAACAATATTTTCTTGCTCTGTAAAATGAGTAAGTAGAACTACATTGGTCAGCCCAATGTTCTTTTCTCAATCCTCTCAATCTTTGACTTTTCTGCCATCAGTGACACTGCTGATCACCCAGTCTTCCTTGAGCCTTTCTTCATTTTAGATTTTCAAGACACTAGTCTCTCGTGGCTCTCCTCCTGCCTATTAGACCATTCCTTCTCTATTTTCTTTGCTGGATCTTGTTCCTGTCCATATACTATAATGGTAGATGTCTCCCTGAGTTTTTTGCTTGGCTATTTTCTAATTCTGGCACAGAATAAATGTTTAATAAATATGTATTGACTGACTGACTAAATGACCCTTCTAGTTCAAAATCTACAATCCCTCAAAGATCTTACTTTCTACAGAGCTCCAGGAAAGGGGTAGGAGATAAAATGTACCCAAATAAGTAATTATGAAATATTTACAAAGAAAATACAAAGTTGGTTGTTCTCTAAAATTCTCAAAGAGAATCAAGATGACATCACTATATTGGAATCAAGGTATAGTGTGTTTGACTGTGTCTAAGCTGGCAAAAAGGCTCTGCCACAGGTTGGGCACATGAACATTTGCAGAGGAGATATCTCTAAATATGCACATCTCACGTTTCTTTTGAATGAACTTTTGACATTCAAACACTTGTAATCAGCACTTTGATGATGAGAGAGCTTCCAGATCTTTATAATGTTTTTTCTTTGACTTCTTCAAAGTTCATCACAGTAAGAGCATCCATACTGGGATGTGTGATAATGTGGCACTTCCCTGTTATTAACAATTGCATTTTCTTGAAGCTTTCATTCCTTCATTTTGGTAGGCATCACACTCACTGACTAGATTACTGTGATTATAAAACTTAGACTAGTTTCACCGAGTTCCTCTTCACTGTGGCTACTTCATAAAAATGTATATCTCACTCTAACTTCAGTTAGTCAACCTTCATTTGATAATCTTATTTCACTCAGAGCTGCCTTTTGGATATAATACCCAGTAAGTCCTCTCACAACAATATCTGTTTGTCTTTCAATTAACTGGATTTCGTATTGTCCATAAAGGTGGTCGCAAGTCTTATAATGATGACAAGTGGAGTCATTTGCACAAATGTATTTGCATATTTTTGTATGTTTCTACAGAACGGTAGCACCCCCTTCTGCCACAGCAAACATAGCAGGATTGGATGAAGCAATGTTTTTAGGGCACTTTTCTAAATGTCTTTATGCCAGGAGATGAGCATGTGTTCCTTCAAAAAGGCTGCTCAGACACTCAGGGACCTGCAAAATCCCATTGCTGCTTCCATGCAGTGAGAAAATAATTGTATAGTTTGGGTCACTTATGCGCTAGATTGTGACTACAGACGATCCAAATTTCTTGCTTTGTCACTTGCCTATTGTCTATTTATCTTTGCAACAGGTAAAAATGACTTAAAATTATATGAGTGATATCTTTTCAATAGCCTATAAATTGGATTTAAGTGAAGCAGTCACACAAAATCTTCTGCCTCACACTCTCCCAGAGTCATCACAGTCCAGTGGGAAGACAATAGTCAAGATGACTGATAAAAGCTTGTTATGCAATGGATAATCTTGATGCCTTCTATGTCCAACCAAGCTCTAAGTGTTCCATAGCACCTCCTTCTACCACCTTCATGGCTTTTGCAGACAAATTGTTCTCATGTAACCATGCTTGGAAGTGTACACTTCCACTAACTCCCTAATGGGTTTTGAGACTCCTTCGTTATCCTCAATTTGTTTTAGTCCATCTGCCTAAATGATTTACTAAGGTATGACCACTGTGTGAAATACACAGGTGAAAGTTGGGTGAATCAGGTGGATACCAAAGGTGGTATCCTGAAAAGGGCTCAACAGCTCTTACACACACTGAATACTCTATACCCCATTAATAAAATGTACACATTAAAATAATCCGTGCAATAATAAATAGCAATAATAATACTAAAGAAAAATTTAAAATAGATAAAAGATAAACATGTATGCACAAAATCTTCACAAAGGAAATTGGTGGTAGGAGGGGAAAGTACTGACAATTGGATTATGAAGGTAAATGTCACAAAGGATAACACTCACAGAGCTTTGAAGAGAACTAGGAATTTGTAGAGGTGGAGATGAGAATCCTCAGGCATCAGGGGGAACAAAGTTCCAAGGAAATGAAGGCAGGAAATGGAATGTCTCATATGTGATCTAAGGTACTTTGATTATCATATAGAGCCTTTGCAAGGAAGTAACATGAAATTGGACTGAAAAGTTAGCCTGAATCCATAGTGTGAAGGCCTTCAAAAGCCAGGTTAAATAGTTTGTATTTTACCCTAGAAAAAAAATAGGGAGGCACCAATTTTCATGAACAGGCTAGTGACAGTGACAGTCATACTTGGAATATTGCTTGGTAGCTATATATGGAATGAGAAAGGTACTGCAATAGTTCAGGTAGGGAGTATGAGGGTCTAACTAGAAAGGATATGCTGTGAATGGGGAGAGAGATAGCATTATCCTCAACAACTGATTCGGGAAAGAAGACTGAGTTCTGTTTAGAACCATGTTGAGTTTGAGATGACTTTGAGCCATCTAGATGGAGGTGTCCAGCAGACAGTTACATGGTCCTGGAGTTTAAGAGAAATATTTTTATCCCTGCTCTACTCTACTTCTGAAGTGCCAGTCAGACTAACTCTGAGGAATCTCCAGGCACACTGGAACTTGTATCCATGAATTACATATCAAAAATAGTCATTTTTGAAATAAAATAGATGTGTAAGAGAGAGATACACATGCCCTTAAGCATCAAGTCTTTCAGACTGTGTTTCTCTTTACATGAAAATGCCTCTTTAAATTCAGGGGGAAATCTATACCTAGAGGAACAACATAAAATCTTGAAATCAGATCTTAGAATAACAAAAGATATATTAAGATTTATTAGAGATCACCTAATCTAAATGTATGTAGGTATATATATATATATACATATATATGCATATGTATATGTGTGCCTGCAAGCACACATACACGTGTATATATATGACATATTTGTGTGTACACATATGTGTGTATATGTTGGTATGTACAGTGTACATATATACATTGTGTATATACAGAAATATGAATGTGTACATATAATCTTATTTTAATTGATACATTTTCTTTTTTTAATACTTCCATTTACAAATATACTTCTAGAAACACCTCTCATCATGAAAATTTTTTAAAAGAGCAGAAAAGTGGTTCAGCAAAAAACAAGCTATATATATATATATATCATATCTAACTACATAAATAATATACTATGCCCTCAGTTCTCTATCTCTACACAAAAGGCTAAAGAGTGGATTTTCTCACTTTTTTCCTGGAGTCAATTTAATCATTATTATTACCCAGATTCTAAGCTAATTTGTGTTATCATGCTTCTTTTCAATTGTACTGTTATAAATAGGAAACATTTTGAAGATTAGGAAATTGAGGTTTCAACTGGTAAAATGGTATATAGAGTCATTCAGGTGTTCAGTGGTAGGACATGGTTCAAAATGCCTACATAAAGAGATTGAGTTATTTAAACCACTTTGAAGGAGAGAGAGAAGGGTTAAGAGCTGTAATTTCCACATTGTTGGGAGTGCCCAGGATAGAAAACTCTTCCAATATGGCAGATTGGCAACTTGCCTGTAATTAATAGACTTAGAACACCAGGAGGTCACATAGTGTATATCAAAGGTAGAACTTGAATCCAAGTCTTATTGATTCTAAGGATAGTTTCCTATTTCTTAAAGTAAGTACATTGTTACTCACATTAAAGAAACCAGCTTATGGAAAAGTTGAGAGAGAAAAACATCCATTCTAATAGGAGATTTGGGCACGGTCCATTGAATAGGGCATTTGAATTAAAATCAGGCAGGCCAGGATTCAGATCTTACCTAAAATACTTGCTATGTGACCCCAAGATAAGTCACTCAATCTGTATCTCATTTATCTCAGCTATACAATGAAGAGCAATGGATTTGCTGGTCTCTAAATTCAAATCTGGGTCTAAGGTCCTATGAACTTAAAAAAATTAATAATGATAAGAAATAACAAATATAGACTATAAGCTCCTTCAGGGCAGCAACTAACTTATTTTATAATTTTATTGTTTTTGCATTGCCTAGCATAATGTTTAGGAGATATCCCAAACTTCAGATGATTTCATTTGGGTGCTCAAAAGAGATCATAAACCCTTTACAAATAAACAAGTGATCTTTGCAACTTCATTCTTCATCACTTTGCATCCAATCTTTTGATGAGTCTTTCCCAACTTAAACAAGCTGATACTGGGACTTCAGACACAATCTCTCACCTGGTCTTTGCGTGCAAGCCTAACTTGTAAGCCTAACAGTTATTCCTGTGTAGTTTCCAAATTTACCTTTCTCAAATTATCCAGATGACCCTCCTGCTCAAGAAGAACTAGTGCATCCCTACTGCATTTAGGATAAAACACAAATACTTCTGGTATTTTATTCCCATCAGAGTATGACCTTAACCTAATTTTTTCCAGGCTGCTGACTAAACCTTATTTCTCCTTTGATCTTCATGCCCCATTGCTCCTCCATCAATCAATCATAAATATTTTCAAAGAGCCTTCTAGGAATCAGACACTGTTTAATTAAATGGCCTGATTTGTTTTTCTCAGTACTGAACATTTTGTCTCCCATTTCCATTTATTTCCACAAATTATTACATCCCCAAAGATTCCCAATTTTTCCATCTCTTGGAATATTTAGCTCCCTAAAGTTCCACTCCTTACAAAGAGTCTTTCAGGAACCTCCCATTTTTAAATGCCCTCCCCCAGTAATTTATTTTGGTTTTATTTTATTCTGTACTTCTCTTTGTACATATCCTACTCCATCCCAATTTCCAGTGCAATCCTTGAAAGCAGGCAGTATTATATGTCTATCTGTGTATATCTAACACCAAAAACAATTTTGGCAACCAAGAAGTGTTTAACAATTGCTTGTGGAATTGAAGTCAAATTAAATGAATTGACTTAAATAACTACACCACATAGTTCCTGCTATAGCTATGTGTCTTAGGAGATACAGCAAGAAAACAGGAAGTCCTGAGATCAAATCCAGTTTTAAATGGGCAAGTCATTTAATTGCTTTTTACCTCAGTTTACTCAACTATAAAATGGGGATGATAACAGCACTGATCTCCCAGTGTTGTTGTGAGGATCAAAAGAGAAAATATTTGTAAACACTCAGCACAGTGTATGGCTCCAGTAGGCATTTAATAATCCTTTCCTCTATTCTGTGGATGCTACCCCAATTGTAAAGATCTCTGTAGTGAGACACTGTGATACTGTAGAAACACCCATCCTTTCCCAGCTTCCCCCAAACCCCCAGCAAGATAGGTCCCAAAAGGAAACCTGGCAAGGAAGAGCCCAGTACCTGAACAGAAAATTAATTCTGCTGACCTTCTCTTCTCCAACTGGGACTTGGCAATGCAGCTTTTAAATCATTGCCCTCATTCCCCTTGGCTGTTGGCCTCCTAGGCTGATAACAGCCAAAAACACGGCCCAGGGAGAGACTCTCCTTCCTCACAGAAGCCAAGCAGGAAAATGAGGCTCATGGGATTCTCCTCCCACCCCACAAATCCAGTACACTATTGAACTTTCTAAAACCTGGCTGGCCTGAAGCAGTCACATGCCATGTTGCCACTTAAATGAAGAGCATCTGGCTTTCTGCAGAATCTGTTAGGCAAGCTTCCCTCTATATCACAAACCTTGGTTTAAATTTCAAAGCACTAGATAAAAATGACCTTATACTACATTTATAGATGTCACTCTGGAACTATCCCAATATGGTTTCCATGGGAACTAATGTACATCAAAGAAGAAAAGGGAGATAGAAGCAATGAGGTCCAATCTGTATTCCCTACCACTTCTTTTGGTGGGGGTATCCAAATTAGTCCAGTGTGCAATCTGGTTAAATTAGACATGTGCTTTATAATGTGAGAACAACTTTTCTTTTTACCCAGGAGTCTAATCATGATTAATATTATATATATATATACATATATATATATATTTTTTTTTACTCGTTTTCATTTTTGCCCAAAGACTTCATCCCTTTGACTTACCAACTATACCTAATATCTTCAAAGGCATACAAGCCTTATTTTGGGAAGAGGGTCAAACCATTTCAATTCTCCAATTCTTTAAGGCTTCCTGATTTTATCAATGTAGATGCTTCATCCACTGATATAATTTCCATTCCTTTTTTGGTACGCCATTGTACAGGGCATTCAAGATTTTGCTGGCCAAATATTTCATCATTCAGTGGTCACTCTGAAAATGACCCAGTTTAGTTGGACACATATTACTTGACTGGACTTATATTGTATACCTTTTCAGCTTTACACGTCCTCCTAGAATTTAGATCCCATGGACATAGTCTCTCTATTATGGGCTTCTTCCACAGGGAAGCTTGCAAGCTTGCACATGTGTATATATATATATATATGGCATATATTTCTGTGTACACATATATGTATGTGTGCTTTTATATATACATGTATATATATACAGAAATATGAATATATACATATAATCTTATTTTAATTGATATGTTTTCTTTTTTTAATACTTTCATTTACAAATGTACTTCTAGAAACACCTCTCATAATGAATTTTTTTAAAAGAGCAGAGGAAGTGTCTTTGAATACTGCCTTTATCACTTGCTACATATATCATCTAGAGAAAATAATGTAAGCAAATTGTGTCTCTGATACCTATTTATAAAAAAAAATGAGAGTTGTACTAGATGGTCTTTAAGCTCCAGTTTTAATATCTTAACCTAAATTTAGGATCCTGTGATTCATATTTTAATGAAACAATGAATGAAAACAAGCTGGAAACAGGCTCAAGCTTTCTGAAGTTCATAACCTGAGGTCTGTGAACTTATATTTTTATTGTATAATTTTGATAACTATTTCAAAATAATCAATTTCTTTTGTAATGCTATCTGGATACAGCATCGACCTGAAGGCAGAAAGATACAAGTTCAAATGCATCTTCAGGCACTTACTAACTTATGACCCTTGGTGAAACATTTAATTCCTAACTGCCTTAGTTTCCCTCTGTAAAATGGGAATGATATTGTTTATTTCCCCAAGTTGCCATACAGAGGTAATGAAATAACATTTGACTTCAATTTTACACTACACAGAGTTGGAAAGGCCCAGAAAAATAGACTCAGGGCTCAGTAAAGCACTTTGAAAGGTACTGTTACTAAAAGAAATGGTCTTTCAATGTTCAAACCTCTTAACAATTTGCAACAAAGGGGAAAAGACCTGAATCAGAACCTAAATCAGGCCTTGAAAAGAACACTTGAAAGTGAATTATAAGATCACAATCAAAGGACCTACCAGTAAAGAGCAAATGAAATAGAGAAAGTAAATAAAGAATTAAAAGAGAGATTTTTCTTTTTTAAAGCAAAAGTAAAACCAGAAAATGTGTGCCTAAGGATAAAACATAAAAATGGTTTAGGAGAGGGGAAAGGTCTTTTTTAACCATTTTAAAACTCTGAAAACATTAACATGCCTTTTAAGACTGTCACCACTCCTACTAGTGGTTGGAAATCATTGAGGTTTATTTTCTCTTTTCTTATGATCCACAAGCCATTTGCTAATGTTTTCCTTTCTGTAATTTTTAAACTAAAAATGTTTTTCAGTGTCCTTAAAACACTTCCTGAACAGCTGTTCATGCTCAACTTGGGCAAACCCGGGCTTTTCGATTAATATCTGGTTCTCCTTATGGATTCTTTGCCATGAACCCCAAAGTCTGAATTACATTATTCCAACTGAGTTGCAAGGGACTTTGGTGGTCATCTAGGACAACTCCTTCACGAAAAGAATCTTTACTATAATGTACCCAAGAAGCATAAGGCAGCTAATGGCTCAGTGGATAGAGCACTGGATCTAAAGTCCAGAAGAGTTCAATCCCAGCTTGAGATACCTCCTAATTGTGTGACTCCGGCCAAGTCATTTAACCTCTAATAATGGCAAACCACTCCCATGTTTTTGCTAAGAAAACCTCAAATGGTGTTATAAAGAGTCAGACATGACTGAACAACAAAACAATCATCTCAAAAAGTGGTTGTCCTGTCGCTGCTTGAAAATCTTCCAGAAAGGGAAATGGACCTTGTCTGGAAGTTGCCCATTCTACTTTTAGGGAACTTTAATCATGAGGAAATATGACTTATATTTTAGGAGGGAAAATGATCAGCATGAAAGCTGAGTGGAGAATGAGGAAGGAGACTAATCATCAAACTATTGCAATAGTCCAGGCATGAGGAAATGAGGGTCTAAGAAAAGATGGTAGCTGTATCAAAGGAATTAGAAAGTCCTTTACAAAAGGGAGTCAGATTTACAAAAGAAGAGAGAATACAGAGGACCTGACAATGTATTGAATGATGGCCTAGGGAAGGGACAGGAGAGATACACTATGACACTTTTAGATTTCAAGTTTGGTGGAGCAGCCAGATTGCACAGTAGCTAGAACTCTGGCCCTGGAGTCAGGAAGACCTGAATTCAAATTTGGCCTCAGACACTTAACACTTATTAGCAAGGCAATTAACCTCAATTGGCTTGCCAAAAATAATAAGAAGAAGAAGAAGAAAATTTCAAATTTGGGTGATAAGGAGAATGATAGTGGCCTCTACATAAATAGCAAAAATTAGGAAGGGAGGACTTGGGAGAAAATATGAGCTCAGTTTTGGACATAAGTTTAAGATATTAATGGGATATTTAGCTTAAAATGACCAATAGATGACCCTGGGCTAGTCGCTTAACCCTGTTTCCTTCAGTTTCTCATCTGTAAAGTGAACTAAAGTAGAAAATTGCATACTCCAGTATTTTTCTTTTTTGGAGATTCAAGTGTAGAGAATAGGAAAGAGATTAGGACTGGATAAGCAAATTTTCAAATAAAACATTCCTAATTCCTTTAATTGATCTTTATTTGACTTAGATACTATCCAAATCTATGACAATATTGATTATCCTCCTCTAGCTGACAAATTAATATTGTTTTTAATCTTTATGACTGAGCACAATTGTGGAAATGAGGGTTGAATGAGGCAGAGAACATTGGAACATGACAGTATTTTTATTGCTATTGCTGGGTTTCATGTACACAATAGAATAGATTTGCAGGAGAAAGTTGGAGAGAAGAAAAATAAGACAAAATGGAAACTGCCTTTGTGTGTTTCATTGATCCTCAGCATCAAGTCTATGTTTTAATCAGGATCCTTGAAAGCAGAAATTGCATCATTATCTTCATATCACTAACACTTGACACCATGCTTGACAAATACTAGAAGATTAATGAATACTTTTCAATCCAAGTTTTATATATATGTATATATATACATCTATATGTTATATTAGTAAATTAAATGTTGCTATACATATATGTGTGTGAATACATACATATCTGTGCATAATATATAATATAATAGGATATATGATATAGACTATATGAGTATAGAATTTATATTTAATTAAATAATATATACAAATTCAATGCATATGCTTCATATTATATATTAATGATTGTATCAACAATTCATAAACCCTTGATAAGCAACAGAAAATTGATTCTAAAGTCACTGGAATTTTCAGGAGAAAGTGAATGAAATGTAAGGAAAATACCAAGAGGTAAAGTTTCTGAGGTACTGAGAAACTTAACAAACTTTCCTTGGTTAACCCAGCTTATCACTTTTTATAACATGCTCTTTTGGAGAAGATTCAAACCTTGCCAAGAACACAAAAAAAATTTAAGCAAAGTAAACAGAGATGCTTTTTTTTAATGGGGCATCACAGACAATTAAGACTATAACACTCAATCTCTTAGAAGAGAACATTAGTTTCCTGATCATTTGAACCTCCAATTCTCAGTGTATTTCCATTACATAAGTCTCTGTGCTTAATAACTTCAAACTGATAGACTGGGAAAATTCAGTGTTCAATCGCCTTCAAAATTTCTAATTTCTTACCTGTGGTGAAGTGACCTTGCAGCTATACAAAGAATTTGCCTTTAAAACATATGGTGTAGAAGAAAGCATTGGTTATCATTCTTCAGCAGGATTAGAATGTATGCTGTGACATGATAGCCACTATTTTATTGAGGTTGTCTATCTTTACTTCAGCAGTTAGGTATATGGGAAGGATTTCTGATTTCATCAGCATAGAGCTCCAAATGTGGGACCTTTCCACCAACATAGTTCATGACCCATCCATGACTTTAATAGCTCATAAGGTCTCAGATGTTAAGCTGGAAAGAACTTTAGAGATCTTTGTTTCCAACCTTCTCATTTTATACATGAGGAAACTGAGGAAACTGAAGCTTAGTGAGGAGAAGTGTCATATCTCTGATGTACATCATAGAGGCAATAAGTGACAAAGTTTGATTTGAAGGCAGGTCATCTGAATCCAAATTCATTGCCCTTTTCACTGCACTTCCTCATAATTACTCAGTTAGTGTCAAAGGTACAATTTGACCCTGGTATTCCCAACTTCAAAATCATGGATACTGCTTCTATCAATGTTAAGCATCCATAGAAAGGATCAAAATGTGTTTGAAAAAATGACAACTGAATGAAACTGGACTATCTCAAAAACATCAAAAATCATTGAAGAAAAGAAACCTCATTGCCAAATGCCATTGCTATCCATTCATTTCTTTGCCAACTGGCAACATAAGCCAAAATGCCAAGTTCTTTGAATTGTACCTTGAGATTTTAATTTGAGAGAGTATAAACTAATCGTGTTATCTTTCCTCCTAAACCTGACACTCTTTTTAACTGATTTATTTCTCTTGATGTCAATACCTTCATTCCAGTCAGAGAGATTCAGAACTTTTTTTGTTGTCTTTTATTTCAAATTAGTCTAAAGTTTGTCACCAATCTCCTTTATCTACAAACTACTATTAAAAACTGCAGCTTTAGCCATATGATTCACCTATTCAGTAAAATTCAGTAGCTGCCTATTGCTACTATAGGCAAATGTAAATTACGTTGTTTAGTAGTTAAGCCTACTAGTTAACTAGTATTTATAAAGAGCCTTCTATGTGCCAGGTATTGTACTGTCTTATTTAGCTTTTAAAATCCTATGGAACTGGGACAGCTAGGGGGCGCAGTGGATAGACCACCAACCCTGAAGTCAAGAAGACCTCAGTTCAAATCTGATCTCAGACACTTAACATTCCCTAGCTGTGTGACCCTGGGCAAGTCACTTAACCCCAATTGCCTCAGGAAAAAAAAAAAATCCCATGGAACTGATCCCAATCCATTTTTCTGGCCTCTTTGACCACTATGCCACCTTCCATACACTGTAATTCAATCAAACTTGTCTGACTCTTTCTCAAAAAAAATACTCTCCTACAGCTCTGGTTTTCTATTGACTACCTCACACACTTGGAATGTACTTTCTTCTTACTACTATCTATCTACTAGTCCCTCTCTTCTTTTAAAATGAAACCCAAAAACATTTTCTTCATGAAGACGTTCTCTCCAATAGCTATTATCTTCTCTCTCAGATTAAATTACGTGCATTTACATGTATTCACTTTATGATATGTATTTACCACTATGTTTATATATAATGGATACTTCTCTCATCCATCATATTCTTCTATACATCCCATCAAACTATTATAATAGGAATTTTTTCATTCTTTGTACTTGTATCTTCTGTGCCTAGCATAACACCTGGGATAAATAGGACCTTAATAAATACTTTTTGATTAATTGCCTCAAAAACCTATTAATTGCCAAGATTCTGTGTTCAAACTACAGCCTTCTCTTGATCTGCATTAGAACTACCATTGTTTTAACCTTGATATTTTCTTACCTATGCTTTTGACACGATTCCCAGCATTCCTCCCTAACTGTCTGCTCAGGGTCAATATAGGAGATGATATAATAAAAAGAGTTCTGGACGTTAATAGAGGATCTGGTTTCTTACCTCATCTCTACTACCGTTGCAATTTGGGGCAAACCACTTCATTGACTTCATCTAAATATGCATATTTAGAGAGGCAGGATCATACTTTTATCTTGCACAAAACCAACCACCATTCTATGTATTAGCTATTTCCAAGTTCTAGCAATCTGTGCATAGGTCTCTTAATTTCTAACTCTCTTTTGATTTTCTTGTTAGAATTCTGTCTATCGTATCCCAAAGACTGGGGATTTAGGATACTAAAAATCACATTCAAGTTTTTTAAATGCTTCAATAGCAAAAATCAATACATTTATGATTTAGACCCTCTGCTAGGATACAAATATAAAAGAACAAATCCCTAGTAGCAAGAGGGTTATATTCTGACAATGAAAACAAGTATATTTATAGGCAAATACAGAAAAAACAATTAATAAATCAAACACAAATAAATGCAAAGTAATTAAATAAGAGTCAATTAGGGAAGGATAGAACCAGCTTGGGGAAGAGGTATTAGAGATCACTTCATGTAGCAGGTAATGCTTGAGATGTATCTTGAAGACAAAGAGAGATTCTATGAGGTAATGGTATGGTAGGAGGTAGGTATACACCAGGCTACTCCTTGACTATTTCAAAGACAATAAGACTTCATATACATTGCCTCATTTGAGCCTCACAATGGTTCTCCAAAATAGATCCTCCAGGTGCTATAATGGTGACCCTCTCCAATAGGCTTGTCTGTAGATAGCAGATGAGATATCTGCTAGACCATTCCCAAGCCTAAAAATCCTAATCTGACTTATCAGAACTCAATCGGAACAGTTTGCAAGAACCCAGAACCATCTTCTGCCACGACTATAAACTCAATAATTGCTCGATGCTGAGCTAGAAGGATCTTAGAAACCACTGAAGTAGTGAAAAGGATAAGGTGTCAACCTGGAAATCAGGTAGACCTCAGATTCTTAGGCACTGCGTCATCTTGGACAAGACATATAGCTTCTCTAAGTCTTAATTTCCTCATCAATAAAACAGAATAATACTCATGTTATCCTCATAGTTTTGTGAAAATAAGTTGCGTGTGAAACATTTTATAAACCTTAAATAATTATTACTAATTACATTAGCATGATTATCTTTCATTTTAACACTGAGAAAAGATTTGATAAATTATCAATTAGCAAATTGTTATCACTAGAAAAAATTTGATGATTTGATAAAAAAATCTATCAGAGAACTTATTTTATAATTGATAGCACCAAATTATAAAACTGACATTTTTACCAAAGAACTTTATATCCATCATTTCCTTATAGTATCACAACAACTCTGTGAGATAGATGCTAGGAAAAATTTTATCCCCATCCTATGTAATAAACAGAGTGACTTGCCTATAGCCATCTGGCAAGTTAGTTAGGGGCAGCATGCCAAGCCAGGCTTTCCTGATTCCAAATTTACCAGTCTATCCCCTTAGCCGAGCTGCCCAGTGGCCTTCTCACCCAAAGCCTACTTTTTCTAACTACTTAGATAGCATGTTGCAAAATGAATATTTAACCTGAGTGTCACACTTAGCTAAGTGGTCATTAGGATATTTTGGAGTGCCAAAAATACATTCTTGGAAAGGAAATGTGTAGGAGTAGATTGACAGCCAACTTTGGAGGCCAGAAGAACTTGAGTGTAAGGTCTGCCTCTGATGCTGAAATGCTGAGTGACCCTAGGAAAATCTTTTAGCCTTGTAGTACTATACTAACAGGCAACTTACTAAAACTTTAAGTTGCAGTGCAGTTTGGATCTGTATAAGTAGAAAGAGTTTCTTCCTCTCCTCTTCCATACAAATAAAAATATATATCCAAACCCCCCATAAAAAGAGTTTTAAAAGAACAAGCAAAGGCAAGTTGGTGTATTTAAAAAATAATTATGTTTTACACAATGTAATTGTGTTCTACACAGTGTCATGCCCTAAATAACACAATTTCTTATTTTTTCCTACATGAAAATTTCAAAATACTTTATAGGTCTATAAGGAAAAAACGATGTTCTCAAGAAACTTGCATTCTATTAGAAAAACTATGTTGTTGCTATTCAATTTTTTCATGTATGACACTTTGTAACCCCATTTGGGGTTTTCTTAGCAAGGAAACCATAAAGCTTTGCCATTTCTTTCTCTAGTTCATTTTACAGATGAGGAAAGTGAGAAAAAAAAGGGTTAAGTATTGTCCAGGGTCATACAGTTGGTGTCTGGGGTCAGATTTGAACTCAGGAAAATGAGTTTCTAACAAAGTACCTGACTTGTTCATGGACTTTTAAATACATGGATACATTTGGCACGCTGATGAAGCATATGGTGTCTGCATTAAATAGTTGTTATAATTGTCTGCATTCATAATTGAAGGAAATATAAACATCACTTAGAGTTTTGTGAAATAAAGATGCATTTACCCCAATTCAAGTTCTTAATTCCACTGAAAAAAATTATTCATGATTCTCTTGGGGCTCTCTGTGGAATTTAGTTTAAGATCTCATGTCTTAAAGTAACTAGAGGAACCAAGATAAGTCTTTACCCAGTTACAATGTAAATAAGATGCCATGTATATAACTAAATAAAAAAGTGACAAGGCAAAGTTCAAGTTGCCTTGTCTCCTATAGTTAAGTCCTTACTATTTGCTTCAGTTTCAGTAACTTGACCTATAGTACCTACTTCCTAGAATTGATAGGAGGCTCAATTAATCAATCAAAATCAATCTATTAAATGTTTACTAATAGACAGAAAGGGGCAGAAAAGTGGCACAGCAAATAGAGCACTGGATCTGAAGGCAGAAGGACCTGAGTTCAAATGTGGTCTCACATAATTCTAATTGTGTGGTCCTGGGCAAGTAGCTTAAAACTAATTGCCTCAGTTCATACCTTGCTAAGAAAACCCTAAAAGGGGTTGCAAAGAGTCATACCTGAAACAACTGAATGACATTTTTTTCTAATAGAATGGCAGTTTCTTGAAGACACATTTTATTCCTATAGATCTTTAAAGTACTTTGAAATTTTCAGGTGGGAAAAATTAGGAAATTGTGTTATTTATGGCATGCAACTGTGTGAAATACAATTAAAATATAATTTATGTGTAAAACATAAATACTTCCTTAATACACCAACTTGTTTCTGTTTACTTAGGTTTTTTTATTCTTCTTTTTTGGGGTTTGGATATACATTTTTATTTGTGCAGAAGAGGAGATGAAGAAAATCCTTCTATTTATGCAGATATCTAACTTCAGTGCAACTGAGAGTTTTTGTAACTTGCCTGGTATTACAAGATGAAAAGATTTTTCTAGGATCATCCAGCATCTATATATCAGAATATCTTTGCTAAAGAAAGCCTAAATGGAGTCATAGAGAGTTGTATATTAATGAAGTAACTAAACAACAATAAGCAGGCATGATGTTACACAATGGAAATACAAAAACAAAGGTCCAGTAGTATTAGCCTTCAAGAAATTGCCATTTGAAGGAGGAAGACATCAGGTGATTTAGAAGTACATATAAAATATATATGATGATTTATGGAAGAGAAGAGTACCAACTTGGGGGAAGGTTAGAGAATGAGGAAAAAAGGTTTCCTATAGAAGATGGTACTTTATTTGAGTCTTAAAGAGATTCAAAGATTCTAATCAACCAATTTGTATAAGTCCAAAGGGGAATATGGGGAAGGATTCCCTCCTCATAATTCGCATAGTATATGCATATCACAAACGAGATAATGTCTAAAGTGCCTTGTAAACCTTTAATTATTATATAAATTCAGTGATTATAATTATTCCTAGATGAACTAGTCTGAGTGTCAAGCCTTTTTGGTGCCTCTTGAGCCCTGATTGGATTATAGTGATCATGTACTTAATTTTCAAAGCCCTAGAAGAAAAAACAAATGTGAAGGTTCCTTCCTACCCCATCAGTCTATAGCAAACAGAAATCCATTTATCTTGGATCCTGGCACTCCCCTCTGTTTGGGAATTCTAGAATCTCAAATTCAAGTCAAGTTTCATACACAGATTTATGATTTCATGTTTGGCTGGACTGCCAATTAGCTGTTCTTTTCTAAACAAGGACACTGAAACAGCACTGCAAATAGAATTTTTTACACAAGGAACAAGTATGAAATGCACTCTCAATTGAGCAAGTTGGGATAGAAAAGAATTTCCCACTAGTAAGCCACCTTGTAATACTATTTGAACTAATTATTCTTGCCAAATAGGTGCTAAAAGACTGCCAGTGTGTCAGCCTCCTCTAAAAATCAACACCCTGGTATAATGTCCTGTTCATCTGATCCTAGTTACACCTTAGCTAATTCCTTTCGAAGGCTCAGAGCAAGAAATAAGCCCCAAATAAGCCTGAAACTCAATCCATTTATAAAAGTCCCCATATTCCTGAGGTTCTTTGCTTGTACATTTTCATAGGAGGAGATCTATAGTGTTTTGTTATAGTTATGAGAGCTATGATAGATATGTATCTCTGCTTTACATTCACCCATGCCAAGATTTCTGGATATTCTTGCCATTTGTTGGGTCATATAGCATTACTTTGATCATGGTTTCTTATGCCTGATACAAATATATTCCCTTTGTGCATATTCCTTTAAGCTAAAGTACAAAAATATATGACTCTTCACTCTCTGTCCTTTTCTTATTCTTAGAAGTAGCAATGAAATCATAATTATACATACTTCTCACTGACAACTAGAGAACCTCTTATTATTCTTTGTATTCAGAACCTTCCAAGAATAAAGTTTCTTCTAATCTGGAGGAGTTGTTCCCCTTTCTAGGATTTCAGTTTTCTAATTCCTAAAGTATTGACTCATAAAGAGTTGAGAAGAAAGGGGAAGAGAAAGAGGAGGGAAAAGGGGGGGAGGGACAGGAATAGGGTCAGGGACAGGGATAGATGGAGGGAAGGAGGAAGGAAAGGAAGGAGGGAGAAAAAGAGATTGAAAGAGAGAACAGAAGGGAGAAGACAAGGAAGGAAAGGAAAAATGCAATTATAAATTTAAGTAATTAAATAATTCTTGTTACTGTGGATCTGGTTAAAACAAAACAGCATTATAATGTGTAAGGTACAACTAAAAATTTACTAGCCTTTAATAACTCAACAATTATAATTGTTGACTAATTGGTGTCATAGATTACTTGGGATCCAATTGTAATTCTTATTAAATGATGGGATTTTAAATCTTGTCTTTAATTGCCACATCATTTAGTGGGCCGAGAGCCCTTTCTTTTCACATGGAAGGTCCTGTGTAATGAATTTTACTCTTCTAAATTTAGAACCTCTAACAGACAATGAGAAGAATGATTCATGGGAGGAGCTGCTGATCTTGGAAAGAAAAGTTATGGGTAGTTTTGCTTATAAATAAGCCAACTTCTCTTGGTCCCGATTTGGCTGTGAGCCAAAAACATTAATGAACCTTACTCTGCTCTATACAGACCTTCAAAAAGGTCAGAAAGGGGGTACATTATTTATGTTTTATGGGAAGATGTATTTAATGTTTGTTTGTAAATCCATTTGGATAATAACATTGATTTTAACGGGCTGATAGATGTATTTGTCTTTTAATGTCCATTATAATAACGATCGCCTAGAGCCTATGAAATATTCAACATTTACTTGTTGATTAGTCTGTTTTTATTTATTGTTGGTAGTCTGGATTAATCAAAGTTTCCAAAAGCACTAACTTCTCTACCAAATCACCCCCTTATTACTTCAAGTATTCTAAGATGTATAAGACCATAACTTTAGAGTTGGAATGGACGATAAAGACCATCTACTCCAAACTTCTTGGTTTACAAATTAGGAAACTGAGATCCAGAATCATGTGAGTATAGGAGAAAAATGATGAGGAAGTCAAAAAGCTAAATAGGTCACAAGTTTGAGAATTTGATTTCCTCAAAAATAATGCAATTCACTTCAATAAGTATTTAAGTACCTACTATGTGCTTAGCAGCATGGCATAGATGATGAATGGTCAGCTTCTATCACATGAACCTGAGTTGATATTATTCTTTTTTGAATGTAGAGACTCTTTACCACATTCAAGTTTCTTAGACTCTCAGGATTTCAGCAAACTTATTATAGGATTATAAAGTGATGAATCAGTTGCCAATCAGCATCACTGAAAATGAATTCATACTAGAATCCTTCACATAGATGACATCAAAAGTCCATACACATTTCTCCACATACACATCTCTCCCATTATCTGCAAAGTAAAGGCAGCTAAGTGGTACAAGTGAATTGAGTCTGGAACCTGGAGAAAGGAAGACTCAAACCTGGCCTCATAGGCTTAATATTTGCATGACCTACCCTTGTAAAAAACAAAAACAAACAACAACAAAACTCTTCTTTAGGTTACTTTTCTATAAAACGGATGTTATAATAGTCCCTGCCTCCCAAGGTTGTGGGTTTTCCATTATGATTTATCACTAAGAATACAAAGATAATGGAACAATCCTTCCTTGACCTCATGAAAGGCGAGAGGGGAGGGAGCAAGCCCTTGCTAAGTGCTTATTATGTGTAGGTACTGTACTAAGCATTTTATGTGGAGCATAGTCTATCAAGAATTATAGTATACATATGGATAAATTCCAAAAAAAATAAAATAAAATAACATCACATTGTAGGTTCTTAATAATTTTTTTTTAATTCTTTCATTTACAATTAAAAGGTAAAATGGGTAAAGAGGGGAAATGTTAACAATAAAAAAATAGCTGTCTCATGGAGTTGTTAACATTTGATTAGCAAAGATTTTGGGGTTGATGACCTCCAATATTGAATGTTCCTACTAATTTCTGAAAAGGCAGTGATTTCTTTAAAATTCCAATCATTAAAGATTTGGTTTGTCTCTTTCCTAGCAAGTATATAGGTTAGGGAGAGTCAAAGTCCACATTAGTCTGGAGCACTTTGTAAAGCCAACAAAGACTTTGTAAAGTCCAAGTTAGGACCATATGGACAATGGTGCTAAAAAACAATTATCCTGGAAAACTTTGGAATCTCCCTCATCAGATAAAGATTCTCACGAGAGGCAAAAAAGAAATTGGGTATATGAGTGCTGTAGAAGGGGGGAGGTTCTTTGAAACTTTACCTTTGCAATTGAATTTCTCCTTAGGATTCAAATTCTATTAGAAAAAAAAATCCATGTATAGAGCCTGAACTTGTGTTTGCATTCAGTGATTAATGCCATTTATTGGAAATTTTCTTTCTGGAAAAATGATCCAATAGTTGTTACTTTTGCATTATTTTATAATTAAACTGGCATTTGTATGCACTGTCAAATATTAGAAGGACTGCTGCCCTGAGATATTAAGCTTTTATGATAACCAGCTAAAACTAGCTTTAGGGAAATTTGTTGAGAGAAAGAGACAGTCTGTGTCCATGTGTGGAAAAATGAAAGGCCCTAGGCCCTGATGAAGAGGACTTCCAAACTCTTTTAATAATGTAACCAGAAGGCAATGATTGCTATCCATTATAAATATGGTCCAAATGGATTACTCAGCAGTGCTTCAGATGGGTTGACCTGAAATAGGTACTCATAATCAGACAGAGGCAACATATATGAGCAGAAGAAACATGATATCAAAAATCAGATTGAGAAAGCTGAAGGTCTTCACATCAGCAAAACTCTCCAGCTGGAGGCAAGCAGCCAGAGATAGAAGAATTTTTGTGCCTAGGTCAAGAACAGAGTTCATTTGAGGGAAAGAGAGCTTATATAAAGCATTGCAGCCAAGAAAATGACAGACTTCTGGGAACCTGCTAGGTGGCCAAGTGCTAAAGAACTGGGAGAAAGAGCTTCATCCACTTCCAGAAGAGGAAATTATCATCAATGAGAATACAGCTTTGTGAAGAGGACCTTATCTATGGTGGTTAAGTAGGAAGGAAGGAAGGAAGGAAGGAAGGAAGGAAGGAAGGAA
>JAJPUD010002052.1:280969-320794 GCA_023553655.1 Myrmecobius fasciatus | reverse complement strand
AGGAAGGAAGGAAGGAAGGAAGGAAGGAAGGAAGGAAGGAAGGAAGGAAGGAAGGAAACCAGAAAGGAAGGAAGAGAGGGAGGGAGGGAAAGTGAGGGAAGAAGGAAAGGAAGGAAGGAGAGAAGGAAAGGGAGGGAGGGAGAGAGAGAGGGAAGGAGAAGGGAAGAAATGGAGGGAAGGAATAAAGAAGAAAGGGAGGGAGAAAAGAAGGGAAGGAGACAGTGTTTAACCCTCAAGGAACTTATATTCTAATCAGTCAAAACAACATGCACAATAAGAGTAAATCCTAATAGAGTAACTCTAAGTAGAGTAAATTCTAAAGGTCAGGGAATTTGAAGGCATGGTATATAAAATCATAGAGCAAATGAAGAGCACATATTATCCCAAATTACTAGTGTTGATTGAATAACTTTTACCAAATCTTGAGCTGGAAAGTAGAGAAATGGGATACACATGTCCTGGAATAACATAAATTTAGCTGGATTTGAATTAGGTTTAATTACAGGATAAATAGGATGCAAGATTTGGAATATTAAGGGACCGTCTATGTTATTGCATTCATGTGTCCCCATTTTACAGATGAGGAAGCTGAATTCCAGTGAGGTTAAATGACTTATAGGTAATATCTAAAGCATCATTTGAATTCAGTCTTTTCTGACTCCAATGATGAGTTAGGATGAGCCACCTAGCTACCTCAAGTTTCACTGGGGTTCCAGGGAAAGAGATGGAACGCGATGGGTTAGTGAGTTTGGAAGGGATGAATCTGGCAAAGAGACATTCAAGGAGCACCAATAAGATAAGTCTGAGTTAGATTAGAGATGATGAATGCTTACCAATGCAAAGCCCACGATCATAACACAAGGGCACTTGCAAAGCTATCTGTATGAGCATACCACTTCCAAGATAACTATAGTCTAGTTCTTTGAACATCATAGTTAAGTTGGTGTAAGATTCAAGGGTTGTAAAAAAGAACTAAAATTAAAACACAAAAAAGTAGCTTAATTTGGTTTCCTACCTTTTGTTTATGGAACTACACAGATTTATAGAGGTAGGTGACTGAGTCTCCAATTTAGCTGTGCTGCCTTGAAGTGTGTCCTTTCCCTCACACGTTCCTAGTTAAGTCTACTCAAGGGGAAGTGGAGAGAAGTGACATTTTCTAGATAATCAAGCTGCCAATCATTCGTTTACTCCCCAAAAAACACATTGTCTTTGCATGAAAAAATCTAGAACACTAAAAGATACAAGTTTTTCCACTTTTTAATTACATCAATGTCTTACAGTTTGAATGAACAAACATGAATGAGATGAAAGCTTACAAAAAAGTTGATATTATTTGTCTAACTACAGAATGAGAAATAGACTTGATTAAATTTAATGCAACTCCATTAAAGAAACATTGTTTTAAGCACTTTTATTATGCCAGGCACTGCGCTAAGTACTTAGAGTAGAGTCAAAAAGGAAACTGTATCAGCCATCATGAAGCATACATGTATCTGAAGTGAGAGTAGATAGAATATAAACACAAACGAGTAAATATAAAATCATACAAAGAGGTAAAATCAGAATGAAGAGATCATGAACAAAAGATGCAGGTCAGGGGGAGGGCTAGATCAGGAAAGGTAAATGATGTCGTTCCATGGCACCAGTTTTGCTTTTAGGATTTAAAATCTAAAGAGGATAGACATTGTTCAGACATATGAGACAACTAGTGCAAAAACATTGAAGAAGAGGTATCTTTTAAGTGTTGTGATATAAAGAGTGCTAGATTTGGAGTCAGAAGTGCCAGTTCAAATTCACATTCTACAATTTATTATATCATATGGGGCAAGTCACTTAAACTCTGTAGGATCCCAGTTTTCTCTTTTGTAAAATGATGGACATCTAGGTGGTATAGTAGATAGAGTGCATGACCTAGAGTCAGAAAAATTCAACTTCCTGGCTTCAAATCTGGCCTCACACACTTACTAGCTGTGTGATCCTGAACAAGTTACTTAACCCTGTTTTCTTCAGTTTCCTTGTCTGTAAAAATGATCTGGAGAAAGAAATGGCAAACCACTCCAGTATCTCTGTCATGAAAACCCCAAATGGGGTTACAAAGAGGCAAGTAACTACTGAAAAATTACTGAACAACAAAAAATGAAGCTATATGCATTTGAAACATTGCTGCAAATCACTAATAATAAGAGAAATGAAAATCACAACTCTGAGGTTTCACCTTATAATCAGTTTTTTGGCAAAGATGACAAAGATGGAAATAATGATGGACAATCTACCAAACTATTTCTAACACTCTAATACATGGTTGGTGGAGTCAAGAATTAGTGCAAACAATTTGAAATTATAATTATAAAATGACTAAAATGTCTATAAGCTTTGACCCATAAGATAATACTAATAAACAACTATCCAAAGGAAATAAAGATAGACCAAAAATAATCTTAGCAATAGGTTTTTATTTCTGTTTTATTTTTTTAGCAAAGACTGAAAAAATATAGATGTGTGCTGAGTGGAGTAAACAATAGGTAATGATTATTATACTCTTCTGTGTGAAGCAGAAAATTATGAAATATCTTAAATGAACTAATACAGAATGAAACTGAATCAGGAAAATGATGAATACAATAGCTATAGTTGTTTATATGCTTAGTCCTGGAAAAGAGATGAGAAAATATACATCCCTTATTTCTTTGCAGAATTGGAAGATTATGAGTTTGAAACATTGTCTGTACAGAATTGATATATTGCTTAGTTTTTCTGTGCTATATTATTTCTTCTTTATATTTTATTCTTTGCTAAAAGGGAAAAAGTGAGGAATAATATGTTTACAACTAATGGGTAAAATAATATAACTAAATGTGAAGTAAAACCAAAGATATTAAAATTTTTTAATGAATAAGTGGAATAGGTGACTTCAAAAATCCTTTTCAAATCCATGTTTCTGGAAAGGGATTCAGTGAGAAGGAGTAAGTGTGGTAAGAAGAGTTAGGAGGCCATTTTGGCATAGAATGAATGAAGGATAATAATGTACAACACAATTACAAAGATAAATGACAACCACATACTAAAGATGGTAGTCAATCTTAAGTCAAGCTGAAGATTTTTATTTGTTTGCTAAAAGCAAGAATTCATCAATGAAGAATTTTGAGTAGAAAAGTGACATGATTTGATCCCCTTGTGGAATATCAATTCTTCAGCTAAGAAGAATATAGATTTGAAGAAGGAGACACTAGTATTAGGAAGCCTAATTAGGATGTTAAATACTGGGTCACTGAAGTTTGGTAAAAGCTTAGTGACTAGAGATGTGGTATTAAAGAGATGTGGTATAAGAATATCAAAGAATTAATTGATATGAGTGTTAAGAGCCAAAGAAGGATCTTGGACAATTCTGAGTTTGTAAATGTAGATAGTAAAAAGACTTGCTATATTTTCGAGAGAAATTTGGAAGTTTGAATAAAGGACAGATTGGGAGATAAGCTAATTTAATGCATTTCATTTGGGAAATACTGAGTTTGAAATAACTGATGAACCCTATATGGAAATGACCAAAAAGTGTTCATTAATATAGGAATTAGATATATAGATTTAGGAAATATCAAATGATAATCAATCCATAAGTAACTGAAGATATCACCAAGAGAAGCATACCTAGGACAGAGGTTGGGGGAAGCCAACACTTAGTAATCAGGATTAAAATGATGACCCAACAAAGTATTTATATAAGAAATGGGGAGTTGTCATCAGGAGGGAGAAAAAGCAAGAAAGAGGGAGCTGTGTTATGGTAGCAAAAGGAGAGGCTTTTCCAGGAAAAGGGGATAAGGCATAGAAGTCAAAAGCTGAAAAAAATTTCAAGAAGGAAAAAAGGAGAAAAAGTAGTGAAAAAGAGATTTTGATGCCTGAGGTATTATTCAAATGAAGGTATCAGAAGTCTCAATGCAAGTTGGTTAAACAAAAGCAGGTGAGGAAGTGGAGAAAATGAGCAGAGACAAGATTTTCTACTGGTTTGACCACAAAATTAGATTACCAAATTATATGTTTAGGGGAAGAAGAAAACTTGGAGGTCATCCAGCCCAACTCTCAGCTTTTAAAAATAAGGTAATACTGAGGTACCAATAAATACATCTCAAACTGGCTAAGATGACAGTAAAAGGTAATAATACATGTTGGAGGGCATGTGGGAAAACTGGGACACTTATACATTGTTGGGGGAGTTATGAACTGATGCAACCATTCTGAAGAGCAATTTGGAACCATGTCCAAAGGGCTATCAAACTGTGCATACCCTTTGATCCAACAATATTTCTACTGGGCTTGTATCCCTAAGAGATCATAAAAAAGGGGAAAAGGGCACATATGTGCAGAAATGTTTGTAGCAGTCCTTTTTGTACTGGCAAGGAACTGGAAACTGAGTGGATGCCCATCAGTTGGAGAATGGCTGAATAAGTTTTAGTATGAATGTTAAGGAATATTATTGTTCTATGAGAAACGATCAGCAGGATGACTCAAAAAGGCCTGGAATACTACATTAACTGATGCTAAGTGAAGTGAGTAGAACCAAGAGACCATTTTATACTATAGCAATGAGATTATATGATGATCAATTTTGATGGACATGGCTCTTGTCAACAGTGAGGAGATTCAGTCTTAATTCCAGTGAATTTGTGATGAAAGAGCCACCTGCACCCAGAGAGAGGAATGTAGGAACTGAATGTGGATCACAATGTGGTGTTTTTGCCTTTTTGTTGGTGTTTTGCTTGCTTTTTTTTATTTTCTTTGTCATTTTTTTATTTTTGATCTGATTTTTCTTGTGCCAAATGATGATTATGGATATGTGTGTGGAAGAATTGCAAACATTTAACACATAGTAGGTTGCTTACTGTGTGGGGGAGGAAATGGAGGAAATGAAGGGAGAAAAAAAAT
The DNA here is from genome assembly GCA_023553655.1 of Myrmecobius fasciatus. Classification (NCBI taxonomy): domain Eukaryota; kingdom Metazoa; phylum Chordata; class Mammalia; order Dasyuromorphia; family Myrmecobiidae; genus Myrmecobius; species Myrmecobius fasciatus. The sequence goes on along the minus strand of JAJPUD010002052.1, from coordinate 315,877 downwards.
GGAGTACAGGATTTTGCAGGGGTGAATGTTGAAAATTATCTTTGTATATATTTTTAAAATAAAAATAAAGTAATTAAAGTTTAGGAAATGTAAACAATTTGCTCAAGGTCAAAGAGTTAATTAAAAGGTGAGCCACGGGTCAAACCTAAGTCTTTCTGACTTCAAATCCAACATGATGTCCCCTGCACTGCACTGCAGCTAATTTTGATGCTTTTACTCAGAATGCAATGGGGGAAGTTTACCTGTGATCTTTAAAATGGAAAGAGAGAAACATTTAATTAAATGCATAAAGATAAAAAAGAGGGTTTATTTTCTATTGAGTTGATACAGTTACAGTTACAAATGTATTTATCTTTTTATAATAAAATCTGTATGGGGAAAATATTGGAAGAATAATCTTCCTCCAGACCTTGGTAGTCTTGACTATTCAAAAAAACCTTTAAATAAAATATAATATTGAGGCTGTGTTCTGCATGCCAAAACCAAATCAGTGTTGAGCCCAGAGAGCCAGTAACTAGACTCCAGATAATTAAGTCTGAACAAAATTACATTATCCATCCTTTTCTCCAAAAGGTAACTGCCTATTATAAGAAGGGTCAAGAATGCCCAGACAACAAGCATTAAATCCTTGCAAAATGCATGGCAAAATAAAACCAAAAGGATCTCAAATATGCCTCACTTATAAATCCTATATTTCTGTGTGTAGTTGGGCTTCATATAGTAGATGAAAGTAGCCAAATGCTACTGTTCACAACTGAATAAAACTACCAGCCAGAATGCAGAGAGCTTCACAACCAGTTCATAACAACAATGGAAATTTGTGGGGGCTGGAGGGTCTCTGTCTATGCTGATTAGAAATTTCTTCTACTAATATAATCCAACAAGCAGTTGTTCCAGGCTTGAAAAATGCTAGATACTGCTAGATACAAAGACAAAATCAAAACAGTTCCTGACTTCAAAGAATTTACATTTTACTGGGAGAGGGCATTATAGAAAGTAATAACTACAGAAAATATAATTATGAACCCGTCTTCTTTTACACCATTTACAGCTATTTATTTGGGGATTTTTTCTTTTCTTACTCCTTTTTATTTTTATTTTATTTTATTTCATTTTTGACAGTTTACTTTTATAATTAGGTTTTAGTCCTGAGCTGTGGATAATGTTGCCCTGAGCCTCAGGTCTTCTTGACTGTCATTTACTGAATTCTGCCTGAGGGCTCAACATCAGGGACTCTTCTTCTTCCCTAAGTCACAGTTAGGGCCCCCAGCCACACTTTCCTGTAAATGTCCCTGCTTCCTGCAGTACAACACTCACAGGGTGTGTACTGGCTCCTCTTCAACCCATAGACTGGGATCACTTCTGGTCAGCATGAGAATCCTTGGCTTCTGAAACCACATGGTAGCCCTTCAATCTTCTCCCACTCAACCATCTGCTGTTCTTCGTGAGGTAAAAAGTCCCTCAACCTGAGAGATAAAAGTTTGTGAGGTGAAATTTCTTAAGGCCTCATCTCCTCTCAAGGAAGTTATTTCCAGGTCCTATTATCTGTCGATTCAGTAGAGTTGAGCCGTAAGTGACTACACTCAACTACAGTCGACCTATAGGTGACCACACTTCACTCAGACCAAATTTCAGTTCTTGGAGGCCTTATTTTTTCTGAGATTTTCCCCATTATCTTAAGAGGACAACTGTTTCTGTCCTTTATTTTTGCTGTTCTATGTTCATTTTGTGGCAATCTTCTGTCTGTTTATGGAAGAAATTTGGAGAGCCTGAAAATTACTACTATTCTATCATCTTCCCAGAATTTTTTATACATGACTATACATATATAATCTATATCAAATTTCTTGCTGTCTCAGATGGATTGGGTGGGTGAGAAAGAATTTGGAACTCAACATTTTAAAAATGTTAAAATTCTTTATATGTAGTTGCAAATTTTTTTAAAAGAAAATGTAATTATGATGATGATAATTACTGGCATGTTTGTATCACTTTAGGTTTTGTAAAGAGTTGTACATATATCAATTAATTCATTCTATCCTCATAACAAATATGTGAGATGATTAAAATAGCATAGCCATTTGACATATTAGGAAACTGAGGCTTAGACTGAGTTATTTGTGCAGGGTCAGAGACATGATTTGAAAAGAGTTTTGCTGTCTTCCAAATCTAGTACACCATCCACCATATTACTTAGGATTTGAAGAAAAAGCATGAAAAAAAAAAAAACACCTAATGAAAAAGGAAAGGTTTTTTATAGGAGATGGTGCATTACAGCTGAGTCTTGACATAAGCTAGGAATGGTAATAGGCAGAAGAGAAGGGAGTGCTTTTCAGGAATCAGGGATAGATTTGAACAAAGGCATAAAAGCAAGAGATAGAACAGTGAAGAGGAACAGAAAGTGGGCAAGTTTCAAATTAGAAGACATGCAGTAAAGATTAATTCTGTCATTTATTAGTTATCTTACCTTTCTTAGCCCCCTTTCATTTGTAAAATGAGAATAGAAATGCTCACATTATTTAAGTCACAGGGATGTTATGAGTATCATATATTAAACCCTTTTCTAAACCTCAAAGACTGCCTAGATTTCTCAAAATCCATAGCTGAGAGATCCATCAACATGATTGTGCTCATACAATGAAAGCTTTAAAGGTAGGGCACCACATCAAAAGAGATAGACATAGACACAGAGACAGAGAGAGACCAAGAGACAGAAAGATACATAGGCTGAGAAACAGAGACAGAGAGAGGAAGAGACAGAGACAGAGAGAAGTATGAATACTTTCACTATATACATTGGTTTACACTCAGCTATTTGAGAAATAATTATTTATTCAACAGAATCTACATCTCAATCAAATAATCCTTGAGAAAGCATTAAATGTCTGTTCTATAACAAGTAATGTTTCAGGTATACTAGGGATAGAAAAACAGAAGTGGAAAAATCCTTGTTATCAATTCTTTAATTATTTTGATGTGGTAGTTGTGCAGTAATTCTACTTGGGTTGGTGTCTTCCTAAAACAGATTTCATGTTTTGTCTTGTTACGAACTACTGCTCAAAAACTTTTATCTTTCCCTCACAGTCATTTTATATATATGTATATATGTATGTGTGTGTGTATATATATATATGTATATATATATATACAGGGAAGACCACACACACACACATTATATACATGTATATAATGTGTTTGTAATATATATATATATATATATATATGTATATATATATGTATATAATGTGTGTGTGTGTGGTCTTCCCTGTCAGAGTGTAAACTCTTCGAAGGCAGGGATATTTATTTGTTTCTCCTTTGTATTCCCAGAAGTGACTATAGTGCCTGCCTCTTGGTGGTTGATTAATTGATTGATTTCACTGGAAGCTGACAGGAAAGTTATGAGTCTCTTATTTCTTAGGGATATGTGCCAGTTATAGTTACATATTTTAAGTGACTCTGTGGCTTCTTACAGCTTGATAAGAAATTCTCTCCTGAAATACATTTTCAATACTTGCCACATTGATCAATTTATTCAGTCAACATTTATGAGGCACCGACTACATACACCACTAAATCCAATCACCTTTTTTCAGGCTGCATCTTTCACAAACTCTCTCCCACTGTTGTTCTACAAATGCAGAAGCTATCTATATTCAAGTTCTGTTTTTGGTGCACATCATATCTATGTATATCCAGCTTCACAAACTCATTGACATCCTCAATTTTTTTTCCTTTTCAGTTGCTCCCATATCCAATTAGTATAAAGTTATATTCATTTTGCTCCCATAACATTTCTCACCGTTCTTTCCTTGGCTCTATTCACATGACCACCTTCTAACTCCAATTTAATCATCTGTTTTCATGTACAATTGAAGTCACTTGAGAACTGAACTCTTGGTTTCCCATTTCACGATTAGCCAACTCATTTTCCATGTGATTTTGAAAATAATCTTCCTAAAATTACCTGACCACATCACTCCTTCACTCAAGAACAATCAGTATTCTCTGTTGCATCCAAGGTAAAATGCACATTTAAGTAAACTTCTAAAAACATGCATAATCTAGCTCTGACTTCATCTAACTTATTTGATGAGAGATGGAGGACTGGGGCTCAGAAAGGGAAAGTGATGTGACAATAGTCATATAATTAATAAAAGGAGGAATTACTATTTCATCTCAAATTCTATAACTCCAAGCCCTTTTCCCTTTCTAGAAGATAATGCTTCTTTTCAAGCATAAAGATCAATATTTCAACATTTTAATAGTTCCAGGATGTCATTGATGTGGTGAGCCTGACCACTTTTCCTGACGTGCCACAATCATTCCAAAGGTAGGCATCTACTTCCCTAATATTCCATTTTTTTTTGCTTTTTTGCTGAGGCAATTGAGATTAAGAGACTTGCCCAGGGTCACACAGCTAGGGAATGTTAAGTGTCTGAGACCAGATTTGAACTCAGGTTCTCCTGACTTCAGGGCTGGTGCTCTATCCACTGTGCCACCTAGCTGCTGCCTAATATTCTATTTTTAGGCATACATGTTTATACAATTATCTTGCTGCACAAGAAAAATCAGGTCAAAAAGGACAAAGAAGTGAGAAAAAATAAAATCCAAGCAAACAATAACAAAAGAATCGAAAATGCTACCTTGTGATCTAAACTGGTGTAGATGGCTCTCATCATCAGAAGGTTATTGGAACTGGCCTGAATCATCTCATTGTTGAGAAGAGCCATATCCATCAAAATTGATCATTATATAATCTTCTTGTTGCCATGTACAGTGATCTCCTGGTTCTGCTCATTACACTTAGCATCAGATCATGTATCAGGCCTTTCTGAAATCATCCTGCTGACCATTTCTTATAGAATAATAATATTCCATAATATTCATATACCATGACTTATTCAGCCATTCTCCAACTGTTTCCCTAATATTCTGAAGAAAAACAGCTGTCATTGCAACAGCCTTTTAGTCTTAGTACAATACTAATGCAATATTTATTTTCTTAATTCTTGAAGTAAATGTGATCTGAGATGAAGTTTTTCACCACAAATGGATAGCTGCTTATTTTGGAATGTGAAAAACAATGTAGGGGTATGTTGATAGATTTATTGTGCAAACTTAGTGTGCCTCAGTTTCCTCCTCTGTAAATTGGGGTGGGGAGGGAGTATTGTATGATCTAGAAATTAGAGTTTCTTACAAATTTAATATTTGTGTCTGAGGTATATAACAATTAAGATGATCTTAGCCTATTTATACTTTCTTATTGTGTGCAATTCTTTCCCAAATCCTTTTTCATATAATTCATTGAATATCATTTTTCCTGTTTGACTTGGCCTAGAAACATGGTTTTCATCTTTATACATAAACCAACTTTCTATTTTATATAAGACTACCAAACACATGAAGCCTTTTCAAAAAGAGACAAGGATGAAAGAGAAGATGAGAAAATCAAGAATCTGGGTGATGAGATTGACCTAGTCAGTTTTCATAAGTGATCAATTCCCACACTTTTTCCTTGGACATTCAATTTGAAGAAATTCTGGCACATTGTGATACACTGTCTACAATGTCTTTTCCTAGACATCTATGTGGTACAGTGTATAGAGGGCTATGTCTAGTTAGGAACATGTGAATTAAAAACAACAGCACTTAAGATCTGTTTGCCTCAGTTTCCTCAATTCAAAATTTGGGATAATAACTATACCTACTTCCCAGTGTTGTTATGACAATTAAAGGACAGAGGTTTTGGCTTAATAAATGGTTGTTTCTTTGCCCAAGCAATTCTCTAAAACTGTAGTTACAGAAAAGTTGTGAATTGCATAGAAAGACTTTCTTCCATGGTTCAGTTCACAACTCCACCAATAATGTATTAGTGCCCCTGGTTTTCCATATCCTCTCCAACACTCATCATTATCTTTTCCAGTCACCTTAGCCAATCTAAGAGGTATGGAATGGTACCTCAGAGTTGTGTTAATTTGCATTTCTCTTATCAATAATTATTTAGAACATTTTATATGACCAGAAATGGCTTTAATTTCTTCATCTGAAAATTGTCTATTCATATCCTTTGACCATTTATTAATTGGAGAATGGCTTGTTTTCTTATAAATTGAGTCAATTCTCTATATATTTTAAAAATAAGGACTTTATCAGAACCCTTGGATAAAAAAAAAATTTTCCCAGTTTTCTGTTTTCCTTCTAATCTTATCTGAATTGGTTTTATTTGCACAAAAACTTTTAACTTAATATAATCAAAATTATTCATTTTATATTTCATAATGGATTCTAGTTATTCTTTGGCCATAAATTCCTTTCTTCTCCACCTATCTGAAAGTAAGACTATCCTTTGTACTTCTAATTTACTTATAGTATTATTCTTTATGTCTAATCATGAATTAATTTCTACCTTATCTTGGTATAGAGTATTAGGTGTTTTTCAGTGCCTAGTTTTTGCCATACTATTTTCAAATTTTCCCAGCCATTTTTGTCAAATAGAGAATTCTTACCCCAGAAGCTGGGGTCTTTAGGTTTATCAAACACTAGATGACTATAGTCATTGACTATTGTGTCTTGTGAACTTAACCTATTCCAGTGATCAACTACTCTATTTCTTAGCTGATACCAAATGGTTTTTATGACTGCTGCTTTATAATATAGTTTAAGGTCCCAGTACAGCTAGGCCACCTTTGTTTGCATTTTTTCATTAATTCCCTTGAAATTCTTGACCTTTTGTTCTTCCAGATAAATTTTGCTATTATTTTTTCTAGCTCTGTAAATTGGCATGGCACTGCATTGAGTAAGTAGATTAATTTAGGTAAAATTGCCATTTTTATTTTATTAGGTTGGCCTACCCATAAGTGCTTGATATTCTTCCAGTTGCTTAGATCTGACTTTATTTGCATGGAAAGTGTTTTCTAATTGTGTTCATATATTTTTTGACTTTGTTTTGGCAAGTAAACTCCCAAATATTTTATATAATCTACAGTTACTTTAAATGGAAGTTTTCTTTTTATCACTTGCTGCTAGACATTGTTGGTAACATATAGAAATGCTGATGACTCATGTGGATTTATTTTCTATCCTGCAAGTTTGCTAAAGTTGTTAATTGTTTCTAGTATTTTTTAAGCCAAATCTCTAGGATTCTCTTAAATATATCATACTTAATGTATATCATTAAGTATACAAAAAGTGATAATCTTGCTTCCTCATTACCTATTCAAATTCTTTAAATTTCTTTTTTTCTCTTAGTGCTAAAGATATTTCAAATACAATATTGAATAGTAACAGTGATGATGGGCAAACTTGTTACATCCCTGTTCTTCCTGGGAAGGTTTCTAATTTATCCCCATTACATATGATGATAGCTAAAATGGTTTTAGATATATGCTACTGATCATTTTAAAGAAAACTCCATTTGTTTTTATGGTCTCTAATATTTCTAATAGGAATGGGTGTTGGATTTTGTCAAATGCTTTTTTTTTGCATCTATTAAAATAATCATATGATTTTGATCATTCTTAAAGGCTGATGTCTACTCTTGGGGAAAAGTAGAGATTGTCCCAAGCTTCCTATATAGGCAACAGTGGCTTCACACTCTCCTTTGGCCTGTCTTGCAGGCTTCCTTCTCATGTTGGGTGGGCATGGCCAAGTTCCACTTGTTATGCTGGGATTCGGGGCTCACTATTAGCCTTCAGTAGTTGCATTGGAGGTCTCACAAATAATCTGCTGATTCACTGGCTTCTGAACCAGGACAAAGTAGCAAATGCTGCTGTATTTTGACCAGATTCCACCTGGACTTGGAGGCCTGTCTACCCTGGCTCTTCTGTACTGCCTTTACACTAGGTTGCAATCCACCACCCTGCCAGATTGAAATTCTGAAATTCTTCCAAAATATCTTCTACTGGAAATTTGTTACACTTCAAATATTTGTGAGTTCTTTCACTCCAAAACCCTTTCAGAAGCTTGATCTGTTGTTCATCTGAGGGAAGCCAGGAAGAGCTGAGAAAAGACTTGTCTGCTCTCTGCTATCTTGGCCCTGCTCCCAGTCATCATTATTCTTGAGAAGGCAATATTATATAGCGCAGCGGTGTCAAACTCAAACAGAAATGGATGGATTCTTTGCTGGCTATAAACTGACTTAAAAAACTTTTTCATTTCTACTCCCTTCTCTCCAAACCACTTAGAATCCACCAGTATCAGAGGGTCTGTTGAATCAAATGCTACAGGTTGCCCTTCTCTCCTCTAATAAAACATTTCCTGCCAATTATCCATCTTCCTCCTTTAATCCTAATAGACAATTAGTCCCAACCCACTCTCTCCAACTGCACTACTGTGGGAGAGAATTCTAAGTTTTCAGTGACGAATAAGATCTATTCCCTTCTTCCTAATGTTTGTATAGAGAGATACGTCAGCCCCTCCTCACCCCCAACTGGATATGATTTTTCACATCATTTGGACAGAGAATATTCAGAATATGACATCTTCCCTGTCACTGAGTTTTTAGGGTTCTTCAAGCCTTACCATTTATTCTTCCTCCTGTACAAGTACTGCTGGGTACTAACTAACTTCGTAATTCAGTCTAAGGACATTTGAACCTTACAATCTGCTACATGCTGAATTCTTAGTAATCACAGGGCTTTGCAGCTCTCCTATAGCTGGACTTTCTTATCTGTGTTATCTCACCCACTTCAGAACATGAAGTTCTTGAAACTAAGAACTATTTGTTTCCATAGTACTTAGCATAGTTCTTGGCATGTAATAAGTATTTAATAAAGCTTCTTTATTAACTCATTTTATAAATATATCCATAATAGAATATTGTGGTAACATTTTGAAAGTAAATAGACTACAGAGTCCTCAAATTCTTATTGCCCTATGACAAGACTTTTCTTTCTTTATTTCACTTCACCTTGTATCAGGTAATTGTGTATTTTTTTCCACCTTCTCCCCATTAGATTCTAGATTCCCTAAGGATAGAAATAGTGTCAATTTTCATATTTGTAACTTTTATACTTACCCCATTATCTTATATAAAAAACTTGCTAAATATGTATTTATTGAATTGATTTAAATAAAATAAAATTAAACTGAAGAGGTCTGGGGATTAATTTTTACTTGTAATATCTTTTAACAACCAGTAAAAATGTGCAATGAGTACTCAATAATAGCTTATAAATATAATTTTTGAGAATGCTCAATTAGTTTTATTAGTCCAATCAGACAATAGATTTTGAGCTCATTGATATCATCATTATGCTCTTCAATAATTATACTCAACTAAGCTTACCATCCTATGCAACTCTTCTCTATGCCATCCTAAAGTTTGCCACAGAGATGCCATGCAGCATATTAGATACAACTCTTACATTATGAAACCACATTAAAAAGATACCAAATGAAGTAGATTGACAGTATATCAAATATCCCTAATTTGTACTCAATAATTATATTTTCTCCATGACATTTTTTGATTTGTCTTTTATTCAGTCTCTTTTATAATCTTTTGATTATGATATGTAGCAGTCTATTCATGCAGATTATGATGTAATATTTTATTTTATAGGTGTCCCACACATTTAGTTTTCCCAAGACTGTAGAAATTTATGACTTGCAAAGTTATGACATGGAAAAAAGTCAATTTGTGATTTCAATGAAATAGGGAACTTTTGTTGAGAAAACACTCTCCCAATGAAATTTGGCATCTCTTTATACCTTATAAACTTACATGTAGATAATCAGTCTGCATGAATATAATATTTAGTTAGTTATATTTCTGTAAGATATTTTGAATTTGGGGTCCTTTCCAGGGTGCCCAGGAGAGAGCAGCCATTCTACTGACCTTCTAGAAACTGATTGCTTTCCCATATGATCAATCCAATCAGCTGTAATATCACTGTTTCCTAGAATACATGCATAGATAAGAAAAGGGAATATCCTTGGCCCCCACTGAGGAATAAATTCACATAGTTACAGCAAATGAATACAGCTCCTTTAGTAAAAGATAAACGAATCTATTGGTAATGGGGAAGAAGATCTGATTTTCCATTCCTGAGAAGAACTGATCTTTAAAAGATAGGATTAATTTAGTTTTCAGCAGAGAACTGAAGGAACCTCATCCTGGAGTTCATTATCTTGCTAAAAGTCAGGATGTTTATTAGACCTCAAATGTCTAGAACTAGCAAATAAGATAGACCTGATTTTGGTGGTTAGAGACAGCTTTGTGTATAAGTCATACAAAAACCTGGTTATCAACAACTATTTATGATAAGAATTTTGCAAGAATTTGAGAGTGACAAAGTTTCCCCAGACAAATTGACCCAAAGAAATATAAACTTCTATAATATCCAGGTATTCTTACTGATATCCATGTAGAAAAAGGCATTCAGTATAAATTTGAAATATCTGGAAAATATGATTAATATGAAAGTTTTGAAGGTTGTTATTTCCAACTAATTCTTTTTTACTAAATAAATTTATATTATGTTGGCACAAAAACTATTATTAGAAATACCATGTTTATTTTTATTTTTTTAATATATCAATACATATTAATTAAGTACCTACTCTGTACCAGCCACTGTGTTAAGCTCCAGGGATACAAAAAGAGACAAAAGACAGTTCCTGACTTTGGAGAGCTCATAGTCTCATGAGTGAGACAACATGCAAACAACTATTTCTAAGCAAGATATAGACAGGATAAATTAGAAATAATAAACAGAGGGAAGTTTCAAGAATTAAGGAATTGAAGAAGGCTTCCTGCAAACGGTGAAATTTTTATTGGGACTTAAAGCTAGGGAGTTTAGAAAGGAAAGAGAAAGACAAGGAAGAAGAAGAGGAGGAGGAAGAGGAGAGAGAGGGAATGAGGAGGAAGAGAAAGAGGGCAGGAGAGAGAGAAAAAAAAGAGCGGGGAGAGGGAGAAAAAAAGGAGAGGGGAGAGGGAGAGAAAGGGGGGAGAAGAAGGAGGAAAAGGAAGAGGAGGAGGAGAAGGAGAAAGAGAATAAAGAAGGAGAAGAGAAAGAAGAGGAAGGAAGAGGAAGAAAGAAGGAATTAAGGGAGGGAAGGGGGGGGGAGAGAAGGAGAACAAGAATTTCAGGTATGGAGGACAGTCAGAAAAAATTCCTGGAGCCCAGAGACACAAGTAGTGTCCTATTTGGAGAACAGCCAGGAGTCCAGTGTCACTGGATTGGAGAGTATGAGCTGAAAACTAAGGTATAAGACTAGGAAATCAGAAGAATGCTAAATTTATTTTATACAAATAAAATTTTTCCATATTTTTTTCAAATCACAATTATATGCTTTGTCTTTTGTCATAGTTCTTATAGATTTATCTTGTGTTATAGCTTGCTAGGTTATTCTGTAAAAAAAAATAACACAAATTTGCCTTTTAAAAGAAGAGAATCCTTTTTACTTAGAACTGTGACTTTGGTCAGTTGAGAGAGGGATAGTTATTTTTTTTCTTTGTTTTTTAAAAAGGAATAAGAATTATTTTGATGAGTGACAGAAAGGATCACAAGTATCTTTTAAATTGCTTTGAAAAGAGGCATTGTATTGTGGGATCAAGAATAAAGTTGCTACTTTTATTTCCCTACTACTTATATCTATCTTCCTAGGAAAAATCAACTTAACAACTTTTAAGACTATATGCTAATTTGGGATTTTGTTTCATTTTTAATACATAAACTTTGGGTAAATTACTCAATCCTTTAAACTTTTTTCCTCTGTCTGTTTCTTAAAAACAGACTAGAACCTTACCAGCTCATGAGGAACATGGATTTTATAGATTTATAGATTAGGAAATGTGATGATCATCTATAAATTAATTATGATAATAACTAAAATTATATGGTACTTTAAAGTTTGCAAAATACTTTGCAAATATTATCTCATTTGATCTTCACAACAATGTGGTAGGGTGGTTCTATTCTTACTTTAAAGAAGAGAAAGCTAAGGCTGAGAGAGGTTGAGTGACTGCCCAAAGGCAATTAAATAAATGCCTTTAAATTAATTAATTAATTAATACAAGTCTGAGCCCATGGATTTGAACTAAAATTGCAGGACAATACTTGACTACATATATGAATTAGCTACATCTGCCATCTAGCAGGAATTAGTTGGAGCTACCTCCAACAGTTTTAGATTAGACTATTATACAGACTGTTGTTTATTTGTTTGTTTGAGGGGTGTGTAGAAAAAAGGTGGTGAACACAAGGAACCTGACTAGAAAAGAAGTTCAAAAAGACCATGATTTTTACGCTTTTTTGGGCAGGGTGATTAGAAGTGTGATTAGAACAGAAATAATAACTGACTTAGTGGATCAACCTTGGTAGCATATATAGCTGTAAAAGGACAGTTTCAATTTTGAAATAGTAAAGATATGGTCCATCATTAAGTAAGAATTTTGAAGGTTTTCTTGTTCCCTGCTGACTTCCCTCATCAAAGGTATCCTCATCTCACTTATGGAGCCATCAAAAAGATTTTGGATGTAAAAAATTAAAACCACTTTCTGTCATATGAAAAAATGGTCTAAATAACTGTTGATGAGAGAAATGCAAATTAATGCAACTCTGAGGTACCACTACTCACTCTCAGATTGGCTAACATGATAGAAAAAAGATGGTTATAAATGTTGGAGATGATTGGGAAAAAATGGGGACACTGATACTTTGTTGGTGGAGTTGTGAACTGATCCAATCATTCTGGAGAGCAATTTGGAACTTTGCCCAAAGGGCTATCAAACTTTACATACCTTTTGATCCAACAGTATCTCTACTGGGCCTGTATAATAAAGAGAGCAAAAAAGAGGAAAGGAACCACATGTGCAAAAATGTTTGTAGCAGCCCTTTTTGTAGTGGCAAGAAACTGGAAACTAGAAACTGGGCAAGGAAGTGGATGCCCATCAGTTTGAAAATGGCTGAATAAGTTATGGCATGAATGTTATGGAACATTATTGTTTTATAAGAAAGGATCAGCAGAATTATTTCAAAAAGGCTTGGAGATGCTACATGAACTGATGGTAATTAAAGTGAATAGAACCAAGAGACCGTTGTACATAGAAACAACAAGATTATGTGATTATCAATTATGAAGGATGTGGCTCTTGTCAACAATGAGGTGATTCAGGTCAGTTCCAGTAAACTTGTTATGTAGAGAGCCATCTGCATCCAGAAAAAGGACTGTCAGGACAGAATGTGTATTACAACATATTTTTTCCAACTTTTTATTGTTTGCTTGCTTTTTTTCCCCTCTTTTTTTTTTCTTTTTGATCTGATTTTTCTTGTGCAGCATGATAAATGTTGAAATATATAGAGAGACAAATTGTACATGTTTAACATATTAGATTATTTGCTTTCTATGGGAGATGGTGCAGGAAGGGAGGGAGAAAATTTGGAACACAAGGTTTTGCAAGGGTGAATGTTGAAAACTATCTTTGCATACATTTTGAAAATAAAAAGTATTATTTTAAAAAATGAAAAAATACTTTGTATCAGTAATTTCTGTGGTTCTCTGAGGTATTGAGGGGGGAGAAGGGAGAGTGAAATCAATAAAATCTGAGATTTTCCCACACCTTTTGTGTCTTACCCTCATTTAGATATCTTAATGCCCCCACAATTTTATTATATCCAGCAGGATCTCACCTTTTGTGTACTTGCTTCAAAATATCAACTTTTCTCATCATTGTTCTCTTTGGTACGATTTCTATTTCCTCCATAATTACCTCAGTATCAAGATTGGTATTTCCCAATATAATGAATGGAAAAATATTTTTGCAATATTTTTTGCAAATCTTTTCCATTTTTCTTATCTGTAGTTCTCTTTGTATTTTCATTCTTAAATGACTTTAAGATGACTTTGCCTAGTCGGATATCTTGCCAAGCTTTCTTTAGACTAGTTTGATTGTGTACCATTTCTCTCTGTTTCATGAGATACTGCTCTTATAATTTTTCATCACTCAAAAAAATTTTATAAATAAGTTTATATTCTAATCCAGTAATGTCTTTAGCAGTCATCTCTCTCCCTTTTGGCATAATTAAAATATATGCTAAGACACTTTCAGGGTTCTTTTGAATGCCTTATTGTAACAATTAATTTGCCTTAATTTAACTTCTGGATCAAATTATTATAGTCTGTGTCAATATAGTTTCTGTTATCCATTTTCAATCTTCAGTAGTTTATTTTGATAAATCAGGTTGAAATCTTCTTCATTGCTGTTCTTTCTTTGTATTTATATACTATAAATTCTGATCTTATCTCTAATATGTCAGTGTCTTATGTACAGATAGATGTTTCTCACATCCATAATAAAATTTCCTTGTCTATTTAATATATATATATATATATAATTTAGGAACTAGATTTTTTTTCCAAAAGCTAAGACAATTTACATTTTCTCCTGTGTAGTTTTAATTTGGAATTTCTTGAAATATAACTCTGAAAAAAAAAGACTTTTTTTTTTCCCAAAGGAGTCCAATGGACCAACCCATAGTGTTTGAAATGGATCTACTTGATGATGCCTTTAAATTCAAATTACTCTGGCTTTCATTGAATGGCCAATAATATTCCCCCAGCAGAAGCATTGTTGGCACATTGTTTAAGTTTTGATATCTTAGAATGAGTGTAAATTACATTTTGTTTTCTTTTCTGGGTAGAAATGTTGAGTGTCTTCCCCTCTAAAACTGATATTTTTATGATGGTAAATTATGACAAATTTTGTCTCAGTTCTTAACTAGAATGGGCATTTCCTCAGACAAACTGAAAGATCTTAATTTAGAAATATCAAGGACATCTTCTGCATCCCAGGCCAATGCTAGTCATCTTGACTTCTGCTTGTCACTGGATTAACTCTGGAGGAGAGAATAAAGCTGTCAATTTAACTTTGAACAGTTCTGCCTCACTTAAATTCAATTAATTAGACATCACCCTCATGATGACATCGATCTTAAGAATTAACAACTACAACTCACATAACTGAAAAGTAAAATGACTAGCCCAGAGTCATATGGCCTGTAAGAGTTGAATTCAGGACACATTCCTAGGTGTTCCTGACTTTGAGCCTATCCCTCTATTTACTATATAAGAAGTATTAAACTTGAAAGCCACAATATGTCCCCCAAAACATAATAAATTGTCATTGGGGATTGTTTAATGAAATAACATTTAAAATATAGTACTATATAAAAGCTCATTTGTGGTTTTCTAAGTCAATGTATGGCCAGCAAAGATCCATTTATGTTTGAGCTTGACACCACTGCATTATATCATTCTACCTTCTCAAGAAAAAATGATGATTTTAAAAATATACACCTCTTAGAGAGAAGTTCCAAATCATTTAAAGAATTTTGTATTTTACCAGTGGCAATCCAATCTATCCTCTTCTTTCTGTTTAAGCATATGTCAAATTTGTCCATCTTCTTTGTTTGCCAGTATCTAAATACCAATAGAAATACTGTATAGCTACTCATCAATCTACACATTATTGTCCAGAGCCATGGTTTTCCAAAATTATGATTACTACATGACCTACCAATATGTAGGAAGAAAATAATCAAATATCTATTTCTATTTACTTCATTCAAAATTAAAGAAATTGAGTTTTCCCAAAATTCAATATACAAGAAATACTATATCAACTATGATTTTTGTACCAAAATTTTTCTAGTTTGCCAACCACTAATTGTTACTATAGCAATAAAACTATTAGATTAGTATCAAAAACTTCTGAAAATTGGCACATAAGAGCCAAAATTTAATTTCATCTGTTGACTCACTAAGCAGATTAAACCACAAAAGAAAAAAAATGGTCTTTTAAAATTTAACACATATAGAAATGAATTTTTTGTCAAATAGTGAGTTCTTATGCCAAAAGCTAGAGTTTGGGGGTTTGACAAATATTAGATTATTATAAGTCTTGATTATTGTGTCAAGTGCATCTAACCTATCCCACTTATCCACTACTCTATTTCTTAGCCAATACCAGAGGGTTTTGATGACTCCTGCTTTATAACAGAATTTTAGGTCTGGTACTGCTAGGCTACCATTCTTTGCTTTCTTTTTTTTTTTTCCATTAATTTCCTTGATATTCTTGATCTTTTCCTTTCCAAATCAATTTTATAATTTTCTTAATTCTATAACAATATTTTGGCAGTTTGATTGGTATAGCATTGAACAAGTACACTAATTTAAGTAGAATTGCCATTTTTATTCTATTAGCTCAACCTACCCATGAGCAATTGATGTTTTCCTAATTGTTTAGATCTGACTTTGTATAAAAAGGTTTTTTTTTTTGTTTGTTTTTGTTTTTATTTTTTTCTGTAATTGCATGCACATAGTTCCTGGCTTTGATTTGGCAGGTAGACACCCAGATATTTTATTTTGTCTCTAATAATTTTAAATGGAATATCTCTTTCTATCTCCTGCCACTGGGCTTTGTTAATAAAGTATAAAAATGCTGATGAGATTTTTGTGGATTTATTTTATATACTGCAATTTGGCTAAAGCTGTTAATTATTTCAAGTAGATTTTTGGTTGATTCTCTAAGTAAAATATCTGAAAAGAGTGATAGTTTTATCTCCTCATTTCCTTCTCCAGTTCCTTTGAATTCTTTTTTTCTTTTCTAGTGCTAAAGCCAAAATTTCTACTACAATATTAAATTATAATAGTAATAATGGGCATCTTTGTTTCACCCCTGTCTTATTGGGAATGCATCCAGCTTCTCTCCATTACAAATAATGATTGTTGTTTTTTGACAGATGCTGCTTATCATTTTAAGGAAAATTCCATTTATTCTTATGGAATGCATGCTGCATTTTGTCAAAATCATTTTCTTCATCTATTGAGATTATCATGTGATTTCTGTTACTTTTGTTTTTGATATGGTCAATCATGCCAGTAGTTTTCTTTATATGAACCAGCCTTGAATTCCTGGTATAAATCCCACTTGCCATGGTAAATTATCTTCAAGATAAATTCTTGTAATCTCTTTGCTAAGATTTTGTTTAAAATTTTTGCATCAACATTCATTAGGGAGATTGTTCTATAATTTTCTTTTTGTCTTAGAACTTACTGGTTTAGGTATCAGCATCATATTTGTGTCATAGAAGAAATTTGACAGGACTCCTTTGCCTATATTTCCAAATAATTGATACAATATTGGAATTGTTTTTTTAATTGTATGACAATTCATTTATAAATCCATCTTGTTCTGGAGATTTTTTTCTTAGGGAATTCATTGATAGCTTGTTCAATTTCTTTTTTTTTCTGAAATGGGGTTATTTAAGTAATATATTTCCTCTTCTGCTAATCTGGGCAATACTTGTTTTTGTAAATGTTCATCCATTTCAATTAGATCATCAAATTTGTTGGCATACAGTTGCACAAAATAGGTCCTAATTATTGCTTTAATTTCTTCTTCATTGGTGGTAAGTTCATCCTTTTCATTTTTGATGCTGGTAATTTTTTTTTTCTTTCCCTTCAATCAAATTATCCAAATGTATCTATTTTGTTGTTTTTTTTTAATAAAAAGTTTTTTTAATAAAAAATAATTTAACTCAGCTATATTAATTAATTCAATAGTTTCCATAGTTTCAATTTTATTGTCACCTTTGATTTTCAGATTTTCTAATTTATATTTAATTAGTATATTTAATTAACTGATCTTTATTGAAGCTGCCAAATCCTGGGTAATCCTGACTGTATTTCCTTGATACATATTTGATTTTTTTTTCTCTGATAGCCTGCAGTATATTTTTTCATGAGATTACAATTCTGAAATCTTACAAGAATGTTTCTAGGGATTTTCCTTATGGGAGCTCTTTCTGGAGGTGATTGATGGATTCTTTCAATGACTATTCTACACTCAGATTCTAGTCGACAAGGGCAATTTTCCTTAATATTCTCTTGAAAGATGCTATCCAAGCTATTTATTGTTTCTTTTGGTTGTAACTCTCAGGTATACCAATAACTTTTACATTTTCTCTCCTGGATCTATTTTCATGTCAGCTGTTTTTCCAATGAGATATTTCCTTCCATTTATTTCATTCTTTTGTTTGTTTGATTGATTCTCAATGTCTCATACAGGCATTAGTTTCCATTTCTCAGTTCTAGTTTTCTTTCTTCCTTCTTCTTTCCTTCCTTTTTTTCCTATTTTGTGATTTTTAAGGTTGAGCTCTGCTCTTGGGGTACAGGAAGTGCTGAGTCAAACTTCTTGTGCAGTTCTGAGATTTGACTTTGAGCACAGGTATTCCTTTGGGCTTGGTGTTTTGCTCATGACAAGGGGTAGCTCTATCTAGTCTTTCCTGCTACTACTTAGTTTCCCAGGCTGGTAATTTGCCTTCTCCCCTGGAACTGGAGGCTAGGCCATTGGTCTTTCTGCTATTGAGATAGGACTGAGGGTCACAGCTTCCAAGCTATTTTGAACTGGAGAGTAGTTTCCTTTCATCTCTTCATAGGCTGTCATTCCAGATTCTGTCAGATGCTTGATTTCATATGGTTTTTAAGGGAAACTGGAAAGCTCAAGCAGCTTCCTGACTTCACTCCACCATCCTGGATCTACCTTGTACACCCTGGTATTTTTTTTATGGCTCAATCTTGAATGATGCCTTGTACATAGCAGGTGCTTAATAAATGTTTCAGATTAGATTGCATTATATTAAATGTCTGGACATCCCATACCTATATCCTATTACTTTTCTAGTCTGGATAAGTCTACCCTCCTGACATCTTTCATTCTTTCTTTA
Source organism: Myrmecobius fasciatus (assembly GCA_023553655.1). NCBI lineage: Eukaryota > Metazoa > Chordata > Mammalia > Dasyuromorphia > Myrmecobiidae > Myrmecobius > Myrmecobius fasciatus. Next base: position 297,146 of record JAJPUD010002052.1, on the reverse strand, counting down.
AGCCTAGTACAAGCTCTCCTCACTACACCAGAATTCTGCACCGGACTCAGCATTAAGCTCACTACCTTGTCTTTGCCTGCTCCTACCAATCTTCTATTCAACTGTGGAATTGATCTCTTAGACTCAGGTCTGACCACGTCATCCAAATAAACTTCAGTGCCTCCTTATTATCTCCAGAATAAAATCTAAAGTTCTGTGTTTGGTTCTATGGATGCTTGTAACTTGTCAACTTACTACTTTCTAAATGTTTTGATACTTTCATGTACTCTGTGATGTGGTAGCTAGGTGATGCAATGGTTAGAATATCAGGCCTGGAGTTATGAAGACTTGAGTTCAAATATCCCCTCACACACTTAATAGCTGTATGACTCTGGTCAAATAACTTAACCCTCTTTGCCTCAGTTTCTCCATCTGTAAAATAAACTGGAAAAAGAAATGGTAAACCACACTAATATCTTTGCCAAGAAAACCCCAAGAAGAATCAGACATCATGATGGAAATGCTCTCTGCCTTTGGAGAACTATGGAATCTGAATGCAGATCAAAGCATACTATTTCTACTTTTTTGGGTTTCTTTTCATCCTTATCATTTTCCCTTTTGTTTTGATTCTTCTGTCAGAATGCAAGTAATATAAAAATATACTTAATATGATTGTACATGTTTAACCTATATGAGACTGCTTACTATCTTGGGGAAGGAAAAGCAGAGAGAGGGAAGGAAAATGAAAATCAAAATGTTACAAAATAAAATGTTGAAAACTAATAAATACAATTTAAAACTAAACACTTATTAAACTCCTTTTACAAAAGAAGAAAGAAAGAAGACAAGACTGAAATGCTTCTGGCCTCCTTGATGTTCCTCATGTAGAATGCCATCCTTCAACTCCAGAAATTTTCACTGGCTCCACGAGAAGCCCCATTAGATAGAAAAGAAGCCCATTAGAAATGGAATGTGTAATGACATTAATGTAGCACTTAGAACAAAAGTATTTAACAGGTAAAAGCAAGAAAAGTAACTGATTTCAGTCATTCTGTTCCACTGTTATATTGAATAGCTTCATTCACTTACACACTCACTCATTCATTCATTTAACTAAACTTTATTCAATGTGTATTAGGAAATGCTAAGAGGTATTCAAAAATGTTCTAAGAATCTGTTCCTACCTTTCAGAGATATCTGCTCGGGAGTTTCAACCATATTATACAGCATTTTACATTTTTTACATTTTATTCATTGATCTAGTATCTGGAATATCAGAATATTATTTTGTCTACATAAAAATGTCCCATGCAATCAAAATTTTGCTAACTCAGAATAGGTTGACTATTTTGTGTTCTTTCAAAAAAAATTGAATTAATCAATTGCTTTGGTACAATACAAATATACTCACAGATAAGACAAAAGATTTCTCCTAAAGTACCTGCAGGGCACTATTATAAACCAGTTGCTTAATCTACCTGAATAAAAGAATAAGCTGTTTTCACAAAATTTCAGTATTTTTCACATCAAGTCTACTGTTTTTTTTTTGTTTTTTTTTTTTATGAATTTAACATTCACAAAACATTCAAATATATGGGTTGTTTACTTTTTTTCCTGATTCTTATCCAACTCCATGACTCCATTTGGGTTTTCTTGGCAAAGACACTGGAGTGTTTTACCATTTCTTTTTCCAACTCATTTTACAGATGAGGAAATTGAGGCAAATAGAATTAAGTGACTTGTTCAAGATCATAAATGTCTGGATACTCATGAGGTAATTTTAAATTCTAGAAAAAGAAAACAAAACTCCAAATAAAAGGTAATGACAAATGAAAAAGGAGGGCTTATGAAAACTTGTAGCTAGATTTAAAACTATTAGGGATGTGCATACACTCAAAATCCAAATATTACAGAAGTTCAAAGTTTTAAGGGATTTTGGTAATTATTAAGTTCATGCCAAGTTCAAGATGAGAATTTTTTCTCCAAGTTTCCCAATTACTAACCAGCCTTTGCCTGTAGGCATCTAGGGAGGAGGAACTCACTAATGAGCAGAGGCAGCTCATCCCACTTGGGGACAGTTTTGGTTGTTAGGAAGGTGTTTTCCTGTTGTTGATGGTATTGGTTTTGTCCCCAATTTCGAATTGAAATGTTCTTTTAGGGAGTGTTCACATTTTCCTTGGCTTCATCTTCTGGATCCAAACAAAATATGTCAATCCCCTCCTCCACATCAGAGGTCTTCACATACTTGAAGACAGATGCTCCCCCTGAGTCTACTCTTCTCCAGACTAAACATCCTCAGAACCTTCTACTGATTCCCATATGCCCTGAATTCAAGGTCATTCTCTATTTTGATTGTCCTCTTTTGGATTTCCTCCAGCTAGCCATTGTCTTTCCTAAAATGAATCTTTCATCAAATAAATAAATAAAGAGACTATGTTCTAGGTTTGTTCTGATCAAAACTGATTCTAATTCACAGTTTAAATTCCACAACCTAACATTTCCCCCTTCCTGTTTAAGTAAGTAACATCCATGAATTTTTTAATTATTGATGCCCAGTAGTTCTACCTCTGATACATACTGTCAGTGTGACCCTGCAATCATTTAACCTCTCAATTCTCTAGGGAAATCTCTAGTAATACAAGCTGCAGAGAAGGTACTTAGCTACAATTTCAGAAGAAGCTTCCCTAACTGGGAATTACCTCTATTAATGCTAGCACAGATCCAACCTCTATCCCTTTGTCTGAGTCCTGAATGTTTTCTGAGAGCATTCTGGGGATTTTGGCCTACTAAGACTGAGTTAAGTTTCATAAACCAAGTCCATGTTCATGAGAAGTATAATGGTGTAGTAGAAAGAACACTGGATTGGGAAAAACAAATAAAAAGAATGGATGGATGGATGAAAAAGCATTTATTAATGTATGTATTACTTTAAAAAAATGATATGTTAAGATTTGTGCCAAAGTCTATGTTAAGTTTTAGATTTATAAAGAAAAAGCAAGCTATATCTGGCTCTCATGGAGCTCATAGTCTAATTGAGGAAATTCACACATAATAGAAATTTCAGGTTTAGGGAGGAAGAAAAGGCCTAGAAAGAATATGGAGGCAGTTAAAGAGCTACTATGCCATATCAAGGCTTGCTGGGTTATGTCAAAAGGTCAGGTGATAGTGCCACATTGTTCAAAACATAAAGGAAGGTTCAATAGTAATAGCAGCAAATTTTAGGAGATAGTATCAGAACAAATGGCAAAGACTAGGGATCCTCTTTCTCCCAAGAGAAATGGGTTAGAAAGACCTGAGTTACTTTACCAACTTTTCCATTTATTCATTGTTCATCTTTAAGGAAGTCACTTTCTAGATCTCATCTCCCTCTTTTAGAAAATAAAACAATAAAATAAAATAGGGTACTTTCAATTATATGTCTTTTAGAGTTCTTCCCCACCCCTGAAATTTCAGGGAAAAAAAAAAAAAACAAACTTTGTATAGACAAATTGTTTTATGTCTTTGGACCTCAGTTTCCTATTCTGTACAATTGAGGGAGTTGAACTGGATGATTTTTAAGGACTATTTTGTTTATGAATTTGTGATTTTATTTATATAAGGTATTCCCCCTGAGGACATTCACCAAAGCAGATAATTAACTATTCTGCAACTTCTAGGCTATTGAGTGAATTAAACAAAGATTTCAGATTTTCATACAGTCAGACTATAGCAGTGACATATTTTAACTTCAAGGCTGGATCTCTACCCATTGTTCAATACTATTTCTCAAAAAGGTATAAAAGGTCTATGACCTATTTAATACTGAGTTTTTAAATAGTAGGTAGAAATAGACTAACATTCTGTCCCTCCTAACCCTTGTTTAGCCCTCCAAGGATTTGTAATAATAGTTCTATCACATTCAGAATCAGTAATAACATTTACAATAATTGTAATAGAAGTTCTCCCTAAACTCCTATTGTAGATATGGGGGGAGAAGGGGAATTCAGCCAAATCTTTTGAGGCAACAGTGGTATAATAAATAGAGAACTAATCTCATTATCAGAAAGATCCGAGTTCAAATTCTTCTGTTTCTGAAACATACTTCAAGTGACACTAGCAAAGTCACTTAACTTTCAGTGTTCTAGGGAACTCTTTTTAAATTACATGACTTACAGAGAAATCAATATCTTATATTGGTGGAAGAAGTTTCTTCATCCAGAAAAGCCCTATACCAATAAAATCAGAGGACTAGTTCCTTTCCTTTTCCATTACTTGGATAAATATTACTTGAATATTAACTTTAGCCTGGGCAAGATAAATTATTAAAACCTATACCAATGGGAAAAGATGGCAGATCTTTCCTGCCAACACATAGCCACAATAAATCTACATGGAAACCAGCTATCTTGGATCCAAAAGAATTTATGACTCCCAGCCAAGGACAGGGAAGTGTTGACCTTCAAACTGAGACTTTGTAGGCATTATAAATAAATTAGAGAGGAATTAATTTAAACTAGAAATTCACCATTAGTGATTATTATTCTGCTATATTAGTAGAAAGGAAGCTAGATCTGGAGAAAGAAAACTTGGATCCACATCCTTATGATCTATGTGACCTTGGGAAATTTCTAATTCCCATATCTCTCTAGGCCTCAGTTTCCTCCTTTGTAAAATGAAGTAATTGAGCTATGATTCTGTTTCTTTTTAAATAGTATTAATAGCTTCTATTACACTACATATAGCTCATCAGAGAAAATGCTAAATGATCAGAATATCTTGGATCTGTTCTTCAATGCTTCCCTTAATATAATGTCTGGTCTTGGTTCTCTGATTTATCTCAATCTAATGTATAGGGGATTAGATTATGTAAAAGTTTAATTTAAGCTATTAAATACCTACTGTGTATAAGGCACTGTTCTAAAGGTTGAGGACATAAAGAGAATAGTTCCTGCTTCCTAGGAGTTTACATTCTACTGCCTCAGGGAAGTACCTAATGGGATCCCAGCTCAGTTACTATCTATGTTAATGTTGATATCACAATCTCCCTGGGGGACCTCAAATTCCTTATTCTTAAAATTAGGCAGATAACTTTTAAGATCCTTTCAAGCTTTAAATCTATGATCTTAAATTCATAAATAGATATGGGAAAAAAAGAAAATTAAGGATGGAGGGAGCTGTGACAATTAAAAGTGATCAGAGAAAACATTATGGATAAAGCATCTGAAGCTAATCTCAAAGAAAGTCAAGGATTCTGAGAGCAATTGTTTCATTGCCTGGAAGGTAGAGGTATAGGAAGGGTTGTGGAAAATAGGTGGTTAATAAAAGAATGTCTGAAGGGTGATTTTCAATCCTTGAAGAGCAGTCTAATATATATGCCAAAGTATTTTTATTTATGATGATATAGTATCAAAGATATACAGCTGTGTTTGTTGAATTATTGGCATACCGGGAAACTGTATCTAGGTCGATAGAGAGGGTTTTATTTTCCTCCAAATGCCTTTTATAAGAATTTTCTCTCTGCCTTCCAAAAGAACATCTTTCAATTTCTGTGATTATTTCTCCTCCCCAAACCTCATTTTCATTATGAAGATATCTCCAATGTCCCTCTTAAATATTAGTTTCCAGCATCCTTGTCTACAATTACTATCCTTACAAAGGATTTTCCTTGGTTACTTCATGTCTGTTCTCAGCTCCATATATATTACTCCGTCCTTCCCACTGCAATACCCAGTCTATTTCATCAACCAATCAGCAAACACTTATTAAGAGCTTACTCTGTATCCAGTACTGTGCTAGCTACTAGGAGTAAAAAGACAATTAACAAGCCAATTGATGTTCACAAGTAGCTTACATTCAAATAGTAAAAACAACATATACAGAAATTATAGAGAAAAGTAAAGAGAATAAATACAGTAGATAAGAAAATTAGAAAAGGAGAAGATACGGGGAGGGGAATCAGGAAAGGCATTTTGTAGAAAGTTTTGTTTGAGCAGTTTTTAAAGAAGTATTCTGTAGAACAAAGATAAGGAGGGAATACCAACTAGGCATGGAGAGCCAGTGATGGGAGACTGGCTGCCATGGATGAAGGACAAAAAAAAAAAAACAGCGTGTTTTTGAAAGAACAACAGATTGTCTGAAAGGTAGTAACATCCAAATGAGGTGAGAAATAAAGGGAGGAACTAGGTAGTGCAAGACTTTAAACAATAAACAGAAAATTTGTCTGGAGACGAAAGGAAACCACTAGAGTTGATGAAGTATGACATTGAAATAGATCCACATGGAAAACTGGTAGCTATGTAAAGAGAAGACTAGAATGGGGAGAGACTTGGGGTAGAGAGACAACTTTGGAAGGCTATTACAACCATCTAGTTGAGAGGTAAAGGAAATTTAAACTAATTATAATAAATATAATATAAAAAATATTTATGTAGTGCTTACTATGTGCCAGGCATTTGGCTAAATTCTTTATAACTCCTAATTCAGTTGATCCTCACAACTCTGGGAGGTGTTATTATTATCTCCATTTTACATGAAGAAACTGAGACAAACAGAAGCTAAATACTTGCCCTAGGTCCTATAGCCAGTAAGTGTTTAAGTTTAGATATGAATTTAGGCACTTCATTCCCCATGACACTTAAGCTAGTGGCTAAAGAAGGAATAGAGAAAAAGAATTGTAAAAGTAGAAACAATGACATTTGACAACTTATTGGTTATGTATTGTGAGGGGAAGTGAGAATGTAAAGAATAACAAGGGATTGGGAAACTGGAAGAATAGTAAGGTCTTCAACATAAGTTGAATAAAGAATGCTGCCTTTGAAATTGCTTTGTATCACTCAAAAGTATGGAAATTAGAATGTGGGAGAGTTTAATTCAATAATTATTAATTAATCACCTATTGTATGTAAGACATTGTGCTAGGTTCTGGGGTACAAAATCAGAAATGGGACATCCCTTTCTTTCAAGATAACATGCCATTTGTTAAGATCAATAAATAATAAACATCACAAGTGGGATTTGAACTCAGGTCTTCTGATTCCAGCACTAGCCTTCTTTCTTCTATATCCCACTGAACACCTAAGAAAACTGTTTTTAAGTGTTTTCAAAGCTGCCACATGGAAGAAAGTCAAGACTTCTTGTCCTTGGAAAGCAGAATTAAAAATAATGGTATAAGAATAATAATGAGTTAGAATTATAAAAAAGTAAAATCGGGCTGGATATAAAGACAAATTTCTGAGCTATGAAACAGTTAAATGGGTTGGCCTAAGAAGTAGTTGACTCCCTCTCACTAGAGATTTCCAAAGACTGTCAGCTAGATTACAATGGGCATTCTGTCCCAGGAATGAATTGGACCAGGTAGCCAGTGATATCATTTCCAACTCTGAAATTCAATAATAATATGATTTTTAATGAAGAAAAAGATATGTCCTCACTAGGAACATAACCAAGTCCAAGGTTCTGACAGAGGAGTTTCACTGACAATGCATTAAGGACTCAGCACCAGCTAAATAATGGGGACTATGCAAGAAGCAGTCCCATTTGCCTCACTTGGGTTTTTGCAAATGAAAGTATATGTTTTTTTATGCCCAAGACTATAATACTGACGCATCTTTTGCCTCACTCTAAGGTTTAGTTAGAAATATCCTCAAATCTCTGGGGTAACATCTCTAAATGGCAGTGAACATTCTGTCTACTTTAATAGAATTATCAGATTTTTACTTGATCTTACATTTTCTTGCTTATTCCACTAATGGAAGCTGTTTCAATAACTTTAAGATGACTATAGCAATCAATTGCTGATTCATTAATGAATAATTGATTTTAGTTTACTATAAGAAGTAATAATGTGTTAGATATTAAGTCATGGCCAACCACAAAAACCTCTCCAATATATCCTCTCTTCCTTTCTCGCTTCCTTCCTGTCTGTAAGAAATAGTCCCACTCTTCCCTCCAATATCCTTCTCCAGGACCTTGTCTCAATAACCTTCATTTCCTTGCATTTTCAATCTATTTCTCCCACTAGTTCCTTTTATTCCAGCTACAAATATGATCTGATATCTCCTTTTAAAGAAACAGAAATTTTTAATTCTCTTATTTCTTTGGACTATGATCTCATGTCTCTTTATTTTTTTTTTCACAATCAGAATTGTAGAAGGAACAGTACTTTTGCTGTATCTCCTTCCTTCATCACCAATTCTGTTCTCAATTCCTTGAAATTTACTCTACTTCTAGAAACTGTCCTCTTGAATACTGTCAATGACTTCATGATCACCAAATCATCTATTCAATTTTCAGCCCCCATCCTTTACAACCTTGGAAATTTTTGACACTGCTGACTACCTTCTCTTTCATTTTGTATTTCTTGGGGAATCATTTTATCCCTCTTAATGTTCTTTCTTTGGATTTTCTTTTTGATTCAGCTTGCTCACTTTTCTAGCCATTTTCTGTTTGTTATTCTCTTCCAAAGCTAATAAGCTCTGAATTTGAGTCAAGTACTACCTATCTTATAAAAGCATTTTTTTGAGAATCTTCAAAAACATCCTCAATGAGGTCATTAGTGGGGAAAAATAAGTTTCTCCAAGTGTCACTGCACAATAAAATCCATCTTTTCATCAAGCAACTGGCTGAAATAACTTATAGATAATTTTACTGTTTTATTCTTTCTTAATTATATGAAAGATACATTTTATTTTATAGAGTAAAGTGTTTCCTTGCAGGTTCTTCCAATAAGATGTCTCCCACCCCTATATGAAAGTTATTTAATATTCATTGAAAATATAATATCAAGAAGAACTTTGCTTTATTTAGCTTTATTAAAAAGTAACTGGTTAGGAAAAAAAGAGGGAAACCTATAGTGAAAAAGAGATCTAGTTCCTGATTACATTGTAAAGAAAGATTCCCAGGGAGTGGTGAGGGCCTCCATATATTCCTATTCCCAGATGATAGATATTATACTAGTTGCATCAAGCCCTGGAGTATTGTCCAGGTTCCTCTAATAAAATGATACTTAGTCATAAGAGTTTGACCTGATCATCCTACTGAAAAATCAAGTGAATAAAGAATATTTGTTGTTTAAATTTTGACATGCACTATCAAATTATGTAGTTCATCCATCAGCTATATCCATGTAAGCATGCTTTTATGTATACATTCACACATTCATGTATGCATATAAACAAGCCCAAAGTTTTAGTGAATTTTAAGCTATTAAAACTTATAGGATACTCTGTATTTACACCAATATGTTATATGGGAACATACAAGATAGATTATATATATATATGCATTCCTGTATGCATATATATTTACAGAATATATAATACATATTTTGTATCGCATATTTGTGCACATATGTATCACATACATATGCACATATTTGTGTGCAAATATATATAAATATAACACATACATATGTGTTATATATGTACATGTAACAGAAGCAATAGTTGATAAAAGCTGAGCTTTAAAGTCTGAAGACCTGGATGGAAGGCCAATTTAAAAATATGATCTGTCATCCAATGAAGCTTAACCTATCAGTGAATCAAACTCTCAAAAACTTTGAGTTGCATAAAAGATGATTATCGGCAAAGGTAAAGAAAGTTCCCACAAACACATACCCTAGAATTCATTATACATTGCAATTTCTGTATCCAGGCCCCTCCCATTTCTACAGTTGATTTGCAGCTTTCTTCGTCTCCCCTGACATATCTACTGAGTATTTGATCTTCATTTCTAATGATCTTCTAAATAACTATCTAGATGTCTTTCTGACCCCTCAAAATGCAGCATATTAAAAAGTAAGTATGTCCTGTCCCCTAAAACCCATTTCACTGCTGGACTTCTATATTTTTTAATGTTTTTCTAGGATGTTTATTTTTAATATACAATACTTTATGAATGCTGTTAGGAGAGAAAAATCAGAGCAAAAAGGAAAAGCCATGGAAGAAATAAAAAAATAAAGAAGTGAACATAGAATGTGTGGTTTTACTTTCAGTCTCCTTAGTTCTTTTTCTGGATGCAAATTGTATTTTCTGTCCAAGTCTATTGGGATTGCTTTGGATCACTGAACCACTGAGAAGAACCAAGTCTTTCATAGTTGATCATTGCACATTCCTGCTGTTATTGTGTACAATGTATTCCTGGTTTTGCTTGTTTAGCTCAGCATCAGTTCATATAAATCTTTCCAGGCCTTTCCATGATCAGCTTGTTCTTCACTTTTTATAGAACAATAATATTCCATTACCTTTATGTTTCCACAGCTTGTTCAGCCATTCCTCAACGGACATACATCCACTCCTTTTTTAATTCTTTGCTACAGCAAAAAGAGCTTGCACATGTGGATCCTTTTCCTTCCTTTATGATTTGCTTGAGATAGAGATCCAATAATGACACTGCAGGGTCAAAGGGTATGCACAGTTTTAGAGCCCTTTTGGGTATAATTCCAGATTGCTCTGCAGAATGGTTGGATTATTTCACAATTCCACCAACAGTGCATTAATGTCCCAGTTTTCCCACATCCAAGCCAACATCATTATCTTTTCCTTAGCTTATCTGAGAGGTATAAAGTGGTACCTCAGAGTTGTTTTAATTTGCACTTATTATTTGAAGCATCTTTTTCATGTAACTGTAGATGGCTTTAATTTTGTCATCTGAAAATTGTCCATTCATATCCTTTGACCATTTATCAATTGGGGAATGACTTGTGTTCTTATAAATTTGACACAGTTCTTTATATATTTTAGGAATGAGAATTTTTTAGAAACACTGCCTATAAAGATTTTTCCCAATTTTGTACTTCCCTTTTAGTCTTGTTTCTCTTGATTTATTTGTGCAAAAATTTTTAATTTAATGTATTCAAAGTTATCCATTTTGCTTTTCATAATGTTTGCTAGCTCTTCTTTGGGCACAAAGTGTTCAGGCAAATTATTCCTTGCTCTCCTAACTTGTTTATGGTATCACTCTTTATGCCCATATCATATACACATTTTGACCTTATTTTGGTATGGGATGTGAGATATAGGTGTGTGCTGAGTTTCTGACATTATTTTCCAGTTTTTTCAGCAATTTTTGTCAAATAATGGGTTCTTATTCCAGAAATTGGGATTTTCAGGGTTAGGAAATATTAGAATATTATAGGTCTCGATTATTGTCATGTGTTTCTAATCTCTTCCACTGATCCATCACTCTATTTCTTAGCCAGTACCAAATGGTTCTGATGACTGCTGCTTTATAATATAGTTTTGGGTTTGGTACTGCTAATCTGCCATCCTTGATATCCTTGACATTTTTCATCTTTTGTTCTTCCAGATGAATTTTGTTTTTATTTTTTTCTAGTTGCATAAAATAATTTTTGGCAGTTTGACATGGCACTGGAAAAGTAGACCAATTTAGGCAGAATTGTCATTTTTATTAAATTCATTCAGCTGAGCCATGAACAATTGGTATTTTTCCAATTGTTTAGACCTGACTTCATTTGTGTGAGAGTGTTTGTAATTGTGTTCATATAGTTGCTGAGTTTGTTTGGCAGGTAGATTCCGAAGTATTTTATTTTGTCTACAATATTTTTTAATGGAATTTCTCTTCCTATCTCTTCCTGATGGGCTTTGTCAGTAATATTTTGAAATGCTAATGATTTGTGTGGATTTATTTTACATACTAAAATTTTGCTGAAGTTTGAATTATTTCTAGTAGGTTGTTGAATGATTTTCTAAGTATATCATCATATCATTTGCAAAGATTTTTTTTATTTTTTATTGTCTATTCTAATTTCTTTAATTTCTTTTTATTTTATGATTGCTAAAGCCAACATATCTAGTACAATGTTAAATAACAGTGGTGATAATGGGCATCCTTCTTTCACTCCTGGTCTTATACAAAATGAGTCCAGGTCTCTCTATTACAAATAATGTTTGGTATAGGTTTTAGATAAATACTACTGCTTATTATTTTAAGGAAAGTTCCCTTTATTCCTATGTTCTCTAGTGTTTTTAAGAGGAATGGATATTGTAGTTTGTTAAAGACTTTTTTCTGCATCTATTGAGATTTTCATATGATTTCCCTTGGTTTTGTTATTGATAAGGCCGATTATGGTAATAGTTTTCCTGATATTAAACCAATCCTGCATTCCTGGTATAAATCCTACTTTCATAGTGTATTATCTTATTGATATGTTACTGTAATCTCTATGCTAATATTTTATTTTATTTAACATTTTTGCATCAATATTCATTAGGGAGATTGCTCTGTAATATTCTTTCTCTGTTTTGGCTCTTCCCAGTTTAGTAATAGTACCATATTTGTGTCATAGAAGGGATTTGGCAGTACTCCTTCTTTATGTATTTTCCCAAATAATTTACATAATAATGGAATTAATTGTAATTTAAATGTTTGGTAGAATTCACTTGCAAATCCATCTGGCCCTGGAGATTTTTTCTTAGAAAATACATTAATGACTTGTTTAATTTTGTTTTCTAAAATGGGGTTAAGTAATTTATTTCCTCTCCTGTTAACAATTTATATTTTTGTAAATATTCATTCATGTTGATTAGATTGTCAGACTTGTTGCTATACAATTGGGTAAATGGCTCTTAGCTATTGCTTTAATTTCTTTGTCATTGGTGTTAAGTTAACCCTTTTCATTTTTGATTCTGGTGATTTTTTTTCCTTTCCTTTTTCTAATCAAATTAACCAAAAATTTATCTATTTTGTTGTTTTTTCATAAAACCAACTCTAACTTTTATTTATTAGTGCAATAATTTTCTTAGTTTCAATTTTATTCATCTCTCTTGAGTCTCAGAGTTTCTAAATTGGTATTTAATGGGGGGTTAATTTGTTCTTTTTCTAGATTTTTTAGTTGCATATCCAATTCATTGATCTCCTCTTTCTTTACTTTAATCATATAGCTATCTAGAAATATAGATTTATTCCCTTAAGAACTATTTTGTTTGCATCTAATAGGTTTTGATAAGTTGTCTCACTTTTGTGATTCTCTTGGATGAAAGTATAGATTGTTTCTGTGATATGACCCACTCATATTTTAGAATTAGATTATTTAATTTCCAATTTGTTTTTAGCCTATCTTTCCCTGTTCTTTTATAGAATATAATTTTTATTGCATTATGGAATGAAAGGGAAGCATTTACTATTTCTGCCTTTCTGCATTGGTCAACTTTTGTGAAGTGCCACACACTCCCCCAAAAAGGTGTATTTCTTTCTGTTCCTACTCAATTTTCTCCAGAGGTCTATCATATCATGTATTATACCATATAGGTTTCCTAGGATTCTATTAGCCTCCCCATTTTGTGGTTAGATTTTTGTGGTTAGATTTGTCTGATTCTGGGAGGGGAAGGTTAAGGTTCCCCATTAATATAGTCTTGCTATCTATTTCTTCCTGTAATCTTCAAGATCTTTAAGAAGATCTTGAATCTTCTCTTGGAATTTGGCTTCTTTACTGCTTGGTACATACACATTTAGTATCATTACTACTTCATTGCTTATGGTACCCTTTATCAAGATGTACTTTCCTTCCTTATCTCTTTTATTAAGAACTATATTTACTTTTGCTTTATCTGAGATCAAAATTGCTATTCCTGCTTTTTTCATTTTTTCTTCAGCTGAAGCATAATAAATTCTGTTGCAGCATTTTACCTTTATTTTGTATATGTCTATGTTAAATGTGTTTCTTATAAACAACATATTGTGGGTTCTATTTTTTTTTTATCCACTCTGCTATTCGTTTCTGTTTTAGGGGAGATTGCATCCCAGTCCCATTCACAGTTATGATTATCAGCTCTGTATGTCCCTCCATCTTGTTTCTCCCCTGTATAAGCTTTTCTTTTCTCTATCCTGTCCTTAGTGGCTTATTTTTTACCCATCCCACCCACTCTCTTATAACCTATCACCCTTCCCCCCTTCTCTTAGTGATTTTTAATCCATTTCATCCATTATCTTATCTCCTATCACTCCTTCCCCCCTTCTCATACCTTTAACTCTCATATTTCTCCCCTCCCTTCAATCCTGACCCTTCTTTTTCTTTCCTCTTTCTCCTCCTACTTTTTATTGGGTTAGATAATTTCTATACTCAATTGAATGATCATATTATTTTCTCTTAGAAACAAAACTGATAACAAAGTTTCAAACAATGCTTATCCCCCTCCCTTCTTCATCTCAATTGTAATAGATTTTTGCACCTCTTCATGTGAACTAATTGTCCCATTATACCTCTGCTTTCCTTTTTTTCAAGTTCAGACCATTTTCCATCCCTTCATGTTTTTTTCTTTGAGGTCATCACATCAGAGTACATTCACAACCACATCCTCAGTCTATGTGATGCTCTCTCTGGCTTTGCCAGTGACAGATAGCATTTTCCCATTTAGGGATATAAACAATTTAATCTTCAAATAATATATTTTTCCTCTGTTTACCTTTATATGCTTCTCTTGAGCCCTGTGTTTGTAGATTAAATTTTCTGTTTAGTTCTGGGTTTTTTCAGTAGAAATGATGAAAGTCTCTTACCTCATTGAAGCTCCATCTTATGTTCTGAAATATGATGCTGAATTTCACTGGCTAGCTAATTGTTGGTTGTAACCCTATTTTCTTTGCCTTCTGGAATATGGTATTCCAGGCCCTCTGATACTTTACTGTAGAAGCTGCCAGATCCTGGGTAATCCCGACTGTTGCTCCTTCAATATTTGAATTGTTTTTGTCTAGCAGCTTGCAGTATTTTTTTCTTCGAAGTTGTAGTTCTGGAATTTCACAATCATGTTCTTTGGGGTTTTCCTTGTGGGATATCTTTCCAAAGGTAATCGATGAATTCTTTCAATGAGTATTTACTCCTCGATTTCTAAAATATCAGGGCAATTTTCCTTAATGATCTCTTGAAGAATACTATCCAGGCTCTTTTTTTGGTCAGGGCTTTCAGATAGACCAATAGTTTTTACATGATCTGTTCTGGATCTATTTTCCAGGTTGGCTGTTTCTCCAATGATATATTTCACATTTTCTTCCATTTTTTTTCCATTCTTTTTAGTTTGTTTGACAGATTCTTGCTGTCTCACAGAGTCATTACCTTGCATTTATTCTGTTCTAGTTTTTAATGTGTGATTTCCTTCAGTTATCTTTTACATCTCTTTTTCAATTTGGCTAGTTCTACTTTTTAAGAAATTGTTTTCTTCCAAGCTGTTGACTCTCTCATACATACTCAACATTCACTTTCTCATTTTTTCTTTTACCTTTATTAATTTGCATTTTGAAGTCTTTTGTGAGCACTTCCTAAAAGCCTCTTTGGGCTTGAGACCAATTCATATTATTCTTAGAGATTTTTTTCCGTGCACATTTTATCCTTATTTGAGTTTGTGTTTTGGTCTGCCCTCTCACCAAAATAACTTCCTACGCTCAAGGTTCTTTTTTGTTTCTTGCTCATTTTCTTTCCTTTTCTTTTGGTATTTCCTCCTTTTTTACTTTTATAGTTGAGCTCTGCTCCTGCAGCTCTGAGCCTTGGCTTTGAGCAAAGGGCCCCTTGTGTTTGTAGGGAGTAGCTTGGCTGCTTTTTTCAGGAAACACTCTGGTTTCCTAGTTTTGCTTCTGAGCTGGGAATGGGAAGCTGCTACACATATCTTTTCCTCTACTGAGAAGGATTGAGAGTCTTAGTTGCTTATTTGCTGTGATTAAGACTCTCCCTGGATTTCCTAGAATTTCTGACCTGGGCTAAATACCTTTTCACCACAGTGTGACTGACCTTTCTTGAAGTTTTTTCCAGTCTATCTTGAGCTAAAGAATGGTTGCCATCAGAAACTGTTCAGAGGCTTGGTTTCACATGGTTTTCAAGGGAAACTGGGAAAGCTCAAGCAGTTTCCTGGCTTCACTCTGCCATCTTGGTCCAACCCCCAGAAGTTATCCCTATTTCTTTTGTAAATTACTACTATCCCCTCAGTAATTCATGTTAAAAATCTCTAAGTTACTGAAGCTATTTCCTTACCTTTTCCTACATCCAAATTGTCATGTTCTATTGATTCTACTTCCACTTCATCTGGAAAAGGAAAACCCTTTCTACTCCCACTGCCATTATATGTGTCGAGTCCCCATTGGATTTAGCTCCAACTGATTCACTAATCCCAATTCAATAAAATTTTTTTTTGCTTTTTTTTTTTTTTTTTTGCTGAGGCAATTGAGGTTAAGTGACTTGCCCAAGGTCACACAGCTAGGGAATGTTAAGTGTCTGAGA
>JAJPUD010002052.1:221764-270969 GCA_023553655.1 Myrmecobius fasciatus | reverse complement strand
AATTATCCATCTGGTGTTCAATTAGGAGTTCCAGATCTTCTTTGGACATAAATTTATTCCATCTCCACAGGTCTGAGAGGTAAACTATATTACGTTCCTCTAACTTGTTTTTTTTTTCTTTTCCATAATTTTCCCCCTTTGTTCTGATTCTTCACAATAAGTATTGTGGAAATGTTTAATATATGTGTGTATGTGTATAGCCTGTTTAATATATGTGTGTATGTGTATAGCCTAGGCAAGATTGCTTGCCATCTTAGAGAGAGATGTGAGGAGGGAGGCAGGGAGAAAAAAATAAAAATCTTATAAAAGTAAAAGTTGAAAATGAAACAAAATGTTAAAAAGAATGTTAATAAAAATAAAAAGAGAAATTGTAGAAAAGTTTTCTTTGTAACCAGATCAACCACACACTGCTGCTAAGGGACACCTGACTGGATTTAGAAAGAGTTTTGCTACATAGAATTCTTTATCTTAATAATATCTAAATATTTTGTTGTTGTTTCATTCTCTAAGAAGACTATGACATCAGGTAGGTAAGACAATTTAAAAAACACATAAAATAACTATATATGTACAACATATATATATATTTAAATGATAGTATGAATGACAGAAGATATAATTATGTATATTCAAAATTGTTCAAATTACCAAATAATTCACCAAATATTTATTTTAAAAAAGAGTTCTCATCCTTAAGAAAGTTACTTTCAGATCATAGAAGAAACATATACAGATGACTAGACCCAAAGAACAGTTGGTAATTTATCAGTGTTGCCCTGGTATGAATACTCAGAAATCCTTCCTTGGTCCTGTGGCAGCAT
This sequence comes from Myrmecobius fasciatus, assembly GCA_023553655.1. Taxonomy (NCBI): domain Eukaryota; kingdom Metazoa; phylum Chordata; class Mammalia; order Dasyuromorphia; family Myrmecobiidae; genus Myrmecobius; species Myrmecobius fasciatus. Next base: position 270,148 of record JAJPUD010002052.1, on the reverse strand, counting down.
GGTGGTTGATGCAGGATTCAGAGTGCTAGGTTTGAAAAGACCTGAATTGAAATCTGGTACTTACTAATTTAACCTCTGTCTGCCTCAATTTCCTCATCCATATGAAAGAGGATTAATAAAAAAAAAAACTCTACCTACTAATAGCAAATAAATGGCCACTTAGTGCATAAAGTTCATCTTCCTGAGTTCAAATCTGAACTCAAACACTTATTAGATGTGTGACCTTGGGCAAGTCATTTAACTCTCTCACTTCCCTCATTTGTGTAAGTGAGCTGGAGAAGGAAATGGAAAACCAATCCTATTTTTTTGCCAAGAAAAACCAAATGAGATCATGAAGAGTCAGACATGACTGAAACATCAATAAAAACAAGTACTTACTAAAATATTATTATATTATTTGAAATAATTTGTTTTGAGGATGGATTAAATGAGATAATATTTGTTAAGTGTTTAGCTAAAGATACAAAGACAAAATAAAAAAATAAAGCAAAAAGGAAAATAAAGACTCCCCCAGCCTCAAGAAGCTTACATTTTATTATAAAAGACAACATAGACATATATAAGTATATGCAGAAGTGAAGAGAACCAAGAGACCCTTGTATACAGTAACATTGTAAGATGATCATCAACTATGATTCACTTAACTCTTCTCAGCAATTCAATGATCCAAGATAATTCCAAAAGACTAATGATAGAATGGTTTTGGGTAGAATTTTATTTCAGAGTTCCATCTTGAAGAAAAATATATAAATGTTCTGAGGCATAAATGTGGAAAGGATGCATTTTAAGCATCAGAAACTGCCAGAAAAAAAGGCCTGCTGATGGGAAGTGTATTACCATGGATGAAGTGCCAAGGGACAGATTTTTGCCTGCAATATAAAGTCCAGAAACAGGATTAATGCACAACAGTTTGGGTTTCGGAATTTTTTTTCAAAACAAAAGGAAAATTTAGATTTTATCCTAGAGGTAATAAGGAATCTTGGGGTTTGTGGAATATGAGAATAATGTGGTCAATCTGTATTTAAGGTAAAGCACTCTCATAAATATTTGAGGAAGAATTGGAATAAGAACCTAGTGAAGAGTAATCAATTAGATGACTATTTCAATAATGCAGATGAAAGTTATGGGCGTATAAAAAACATTATTGTGTAAGGATAGAAAAAGGGGTCAGATATAAGGGATGTCACGGAGGTGGAAAGGGCAAGACTAGCAACTCACTGGAAAAATAGAGTGAGGGAGAAAGTGGAGTTAATGATAAAGCTAAGATCATAAGAGAGAGCCATGTTTCCATTTTCTCATATTAAGTAAGCTCAGATAATCAGGTCAGAAGCCAGATGAAAAGGGTTGACAAGCGAGAAGAAAAGAAGTTGAGGCAAAAAGTTTAAGCAACATTTCCTGAAAGTTTATATGAAAAAAAAGAAAGAGAAATTTAGGATAGAAGCCTAGGAGACCACTAGTGGATTCCAGGATGCAGAGGATGACCTGGATGTATTCAGTGTTGGAGCTCTAAGTGCTCCACACTGCCTACAAAAATTGTTTTCATCCATCCATTCTGCCAGAAGTCTATACCTTATTAAAGGTAGACATTCCTCTGTTCACTAAGTTTGAAACTCTACTCAACAAGTTGGTTACCACTGAGCATGTGACAGCTTCTTGGAGCCACAGGTGAATGAGGTAAAAGGTGGATTTCAAAGATGGATAAGCAGCCTTGTAAAGGGCTTAGTACACCCTCACAGCAGAGGTGCTAGTCCTCCTGAAATACCCTATATACCTCTTCTGTGGGTAATGAGATAGAGAAGGAATTGATGTGAACAAAATAGAAAAAAGTATCATAAAAGAGAAAAGGCATTGTGTCTATATTAAGAAGACTTGAGAGAATTCATCTGTGTGAACTTAGGCATCATTTAACTTTAATTAGCCTCAGTTTCCTCTTCTGTAAAATTATGGGATTATACTAAGTTGACTCTAAGGTCCCTTTCTGTACCATAACTATGATTTCAATATTATCTTTAGAACCCAAGGAAGGATATCTTGCTAAAAACAATGCCTCTACAGCTAGCAAGCTGATACCTAAAATTCTGTGAGTAGAAAGAGATCTATTAATTTCATTTGATCCTGTCTTCTATTTAAAATGTAATTATTCATGAGAAGGGTCTCATATTAAGTCTTATCTATTGTATATATTTCAGAGACAGGCTGTGAAAATTGATGAAGTTGATATCTACAGAAACATAAAATACCCAAATTAACAGAACATGAAATAGAGATTTTAAGCAATGTAATTTCAAGGAGCAAAAAAGAAATTTAACTAACTAACTAAATTTAACTGTATAGTATCTATAAAAGAAAGAAGAATTCCCTGGTCCAGATGGATTTGTAGGTGAATCCTATCAAACATTCAAAGAAAAATTAATACTGAGACTATACAAATTAATCTCAGAAGTTGAGAAAATACTCTGGAAGACAAATGAATTCCTAATTTTCAAACCAAGGAAAGGCTAAATTAAAAAGAAAAAAACCATGGATGGAATAATATATCACTAATTCATTACTGATGCAAAATATTAAATAAAACTCTAACAAAAAGACTAAAGCAATATATCCAAAAACTGATTCTTTATGGCCATCTGGATTTATATAAACACTTCAAGGATAGTTTAACATTACAAAAACAATACCAAAATTAATCATATTTAAATCAGCCAATGAATCCGCAAGCATTCATCAAGCACCTAAGCACTGGGGATATATAAAAAGACCAAAACAAAACAAAACAAACAAACAAAAAACAACAACAACAACAAAAAATCCCACTCTCAAGGAACTCATAAAGATCTCAAACCACAGGAATGATAGCAATAAACAACATTTACATGGTGCTTTCAAATTTGCAAAGTGATTTATGTGCATTATCTCAGTTAATCCTTTCAATAGCATTGTATGGTAGTTATTACAGGTATCAGTGTATCTGTTGAGGAAACAAATTCAGAGGAAAGCTTTTCAATGGGGAAACAATTCTTAAGTGTCAGAAGTGATATTTGAGTTCTAGAATTATTGACTTCAGGTTAAGTTTTCTGTCCATTAAGTTGAGTTGCATCAGAAGACAGCAAGTTTCCTGAAAACAGACATCTTGAAGGAGAGGCTGGAAAACCACTTGTTGGCTATAATAGAGAAAGGATTCTTGTTCAAGTAATACACATACACACACAGATGTATGTATGCATGTGTGTGTGTGTATACATATATATATACACACATATATATATATATATATTTGATCTGTTTTACTGTTATATCACCTTTGTTTCTGAATAAACATTTTTCCGGCTTCTCCACTCAGTGAGCCATTTGTTATAAGAGTCTTTCTTCTAAATCCTATTTCTTTGCATAGAAAAACATAATATTTATGGTTAAAATCTAATGAAAACCTAAGGGACTAAGATATGATATTTAAATGATTGTCAGTAAGAAATGACCAAGTGCTATTAATGCTGCCATATACCCTACATTATTTATTTACAACTTGTTTTATCTCCCTAACCCTCAGTTTCCACAACTGGAAAAATGAGAGAGCTATCCTAGATGATAGCAAAGGAACTAACCTTAGAAATAACCTTAACCAGCAAATTTATTGCCAAGGGCAAATATCAGGTGAGGGGTGCCTAAAAAGAAATTTCAGTAACTCTGAGTTTTTACTCTGGAAATAGAGAGGAAGTGTTCTTTGGGATGATGTTGCTGACATTCTCTGAATTGTTGTTGGGACAAAATGTGCTTGCTTACCTATGGGTCCTGAGGAGTCCCATTTAGAAATCCAAAAGCTGTGGATCATTTGAGCTGGGAGAGGCAGGAGAAATTAAGAGCAGCTCAGAAACTGTTAATGAAATAGTTAGCTTGTCAGATTGTAAATAATTTTATTTACCACATTGAAGGAAAAAAACTGGAAAATATAAATGTGTTGTTCTCATGAAAAACAAACAATATAAAGGGACTTTTTTCCAATTTCTTTCTGTTTTTTTAATAAGAAGTGAGGGTCACCTTAAGGAGTGAGTGAGCATCCTTGACTGGCTACAATCCCCTTTCTTGAACACCTTCCTCCCTACCCCCTGCCTTGACACAAGGATTGGAAAGTCCTAGGAGGAATGAGCCTTTGCAGTCTTTCCTTTGAGGTGTGTGTTCAGGTGGCCCATGGCAGTGTTCTTTTATTCCTCTCCAGGATGGATTTCAAAAGCAACCCCAAATGCCATCTTGCAAGGGTGAGACTCGCAGATTGATTTTCCATATTGACACAACAGGCCAGACCCCGTCTGGTTTATAAACTGATGCTATATTATTTCCAGCTCTCTTTTATGAAACCAGAGTTGGGAAGGTAATCCTTATACACTAGCCTCTGGAGAATAGGGGGAGGAGGGATTGAGAGCAACCCTTGTTCTCCTCCTCTCAATGTAATGTTTAACCATTTTAAAGTGCTATCATCCTGGGAAAATGCTGGTTAATTGGCAACATGATATATTCTTTACCTCCAGCTGGTTCAAGCTGAGGATGTGATTTCATGTCATTATCACTTTCAAGTCCAACGCCTTGGTGTATTTCTATCACAGGTAGTTATTTGTAGGTAAGAGAATTCCCAGATCAAAGTGATACCTTCCCTTCAAAGGTCCTTTTAGCTATGTTTTAACACCTCTTTAGAAAAGGCTAATTATTATAAACAAGGATAAGAAAGAGAGAAAAAAGTCTATATTGAATAACCTAATGGATGATGTCTCATTCAAGTTTATTTCAGTCTAATGCATTGTGCCATCATTCAATTAACCATTCAATTCAATTTAAGAAATATTTATTTATTATGGACTTCCCAAGCAGCTGAGACCAGAGTTGCAACAATGAAAGTCCCTATCCTCAAAGCATTTACATTGCACTGGGAAGAGGGAAACCACATGTAGATGGGTAAATAGGTAAATACCAAACGGATATTTATATACAAGGAAAGTTTGGGGGAAGGATTGAAAGAGCTTGCAGCAGGGGTGCCTGATCTGAGTCTATAAGGAACCCAGGAATTCCAAGAAATGCAAATTAGAAAAGCAATCATTCTAAACTTGGGTAACAGCCTGGATAGAAACATTAAGACAGGAAATTGAAAATCTTATAAAGGGAACATCAAGTTGGTCAGTTTGGTTCTACTAAGGTAGAGTAATGGAGAGTAATGTCAAATCATTCTGGCAACATAGTTTAGAACCAGGTTTTAAGGGGCTTTGAATGAATGAAAGAATGAGGGAATGGGGCAGCTAGGTGGCACAGTGGATAGAGCACCAGCCCTGAAGTCAGGAGGACCTGAGTTCAAATCTGTTCTCAGACACTTAACATTTCCTAGCTGTGTGACTCTGGGCAAGTCACTTAACCCCAATTGCCTCAGCAAAAAAAAAAAAAAAAAAAAAGAGGGACTAAATCAATCAATCAATTCCTAAGCATTATTATGTAAAAAGTACACTGCTAAATTCTGGGGGTAGAAACAAAAAGCCAAAAAAATTCCTGGCTTTCAAGGAGCTCACATTCTAATGGGAGAAACAAAATATTATAGAAAGCTTCGGCTGCCAAGTGAGATAAAGATGTCCTTTGGGTACAGCAGCAGAGCAAATGGCAATGCCTCTCCTTTTAATGTCATTTCCTTTGATACAATCACATCAGTTGCTCAGAACTATAAGTATAGCATCTTCAGAAGTTGCTACCAGGCTGCAACTCTACAAGGATTACTTTCCAGGATTAGGGTTGAGAACACTAGACTAGAAGCACTTCTATTTTCAAAGTTCTCAAGTTCAGATCCAGGGATATCTTCCTTAAGGTATAAGGAGAGATATTGATCATAAATTAGTTTGACTTGTCAATCAAAGAAGTTTGTCCTTTATGTTATTACGGTTCATTGGAAAGATTATTAGCTCTGCTATCAGAAGAACTGGTTTTACTTCCCATGTCTGACCCTATCATGTCATCATGGACAAATCATTTCACCAAACTGGCTTCTGAGGTTTTTCCAGTTCTAGATCTGTGACCCAATATAAATGCACTGAAACTTCTTGAGCAATCAGTTAATAAACATTTATTAATCACCTACTGTGTACCGTTCATTGTGCTAAGCACTGGAGATACAAAACCAAAGGAAAAGATAGTCCTGCTCTCAATAAGTTCATAATCAAATGGTGAAAATAAGATGCAAACATCTGTGTACAAAGAAGATATATACAGGCTAAATTAGAGACACTGTTAAAAGGGACTCAAAAAGGCTTCTTTTATTAGGTGAAATTTTATATGAGACTTGAAGGAAATGAAGAGGTTGAAATGGGATGGGAGAAAATTTCAGGCATGAAGAACAGCCAGCAGCATGTGGGGAGGAGGAAGAAAGAGGTACAAAGACTAGAAAAGTAAGGGAGAAGAGTGGATATAGATACTTTCAATTCTACAGAGAAAGTAATGAGATTAGACAGATAGATACATGTATGGAGAGAGTGGGGAGGGAGAGGGAGAGAAAAAGAGAGAGAGGGAGAGGAAGAAGGAGGAGGAAAGGGAGAGGGAGAGAGGGAAAGGGAGGGGAAAAGGAGAGGGAGGGAGAGGAAGAAGGAGAGGAAGAGGGAGAGGAAGACGAAAAGGGAGAGAAGGGGGAGAGAGAGCGGGAGAGGGGGAAGAAAAGGAGAAAAGGGGGAAGAAAAGGAAGAAGAGGGAGAAGGAGGAGGAAAGAGAAAAAGAGGGAGAGGGGAGAGTGGAAGGGAAGAGAAAAGGGAAGAGGGGGGAAAGGGGGAGAGGGGGAGGGAGAGATTTGTTATTGGATGTGACAGGGAACTACTGAAGTATACTGAATAGGGTTGAGACTTGGTCATGGTGTAGGAATATATCAATTTGGCAGTGATGTGGCAGTTGGAATGAAGAAGGGAGAGAATCAAGAATAGTGGAGAAATTAGAAAGGCTTGCAAGAAGTAGAATTCTGAAATAGAATGGTGAGTATAGGAGGGAATTAAAGAGGATAAATGCAAAAGATGATTAGTATAACTAGCTTTGGCAACTGCTCAGATATAGAAAGTGAGGGAAAATAAGGAGTTAAGGATGTCTTCAAGATCTTGAACCTAGATAAATAAAATCATAGTCATGTATTTGGCAGAAATAGAAAAGAGGGGTAAGCTGATGGGAAGGAGGGGAGAATGGAAAGGAGGAAGGAAGAAAGGATAAAAGAAAGGAATAAAAGAAGGGAGGGAAGAAGAAAGAACAAGAATGAAGAAGGGAGGAAGAAAAGAAGAAAGGAAAATAGGAGCAAGGGAAGGAGGGAAAAAGTTCAATTCCAATTCTCTTTATACTTCTCTGAGTTTCTGGTCTTTATTAAGACCCATACATATCATAGCAAGTTAGGCTATTTGGTACCATAGCATCTTTTTAAAAAATAGATAATTCCTACCTAGATCAATTTCAGTTTCATAATGACAAAGGAGGAGATTTGAGATCATCTTTAATTTTACCTTATCTATATAATGTTTTTCCCCCAATCATAGCTATAATCAGAATCTGACTAAACTTACCAGATGACTGAAATACTAACCTTGAATTCCATAAAATCATAAGCTAAGAATGTTATATATTCTTAATGAGTGAATTTCCTGAACCCCTGACATTATATTTGTAAAAGGTCATGGGAGAATGAGAGAAGTTGAACAAAATGAGATTTGCGTTAGGTAGAAAAAAGCAATTTTCATGTCTCTGATGATAGTGATGGTGGAGAAAGCCCTAAATAGAGGAGAATCAAAAATTAGAATTATTTGATATAATTTAAGATGTGAGCTTTAAAAAGAAAATTAGAATATTTTCCAAATACAAACTCATGGGAAAAGATGTTGGCAAAATAAAATATTTCCTGAGAGGCAGCATAATATAATGCAAAGGGTCCAAAATTGGGAAATAGTCTGGAGGTCTGTGTGCCAGACCCCTCACCACCCACCTCATCACTAAGTTGTCTGACTTTGGGAAAAGTCATTTGACTTCTAAGGGCATCAGATTCTTCATCTGTAAATTGAAGAGATTGGACTCAATGACTTTTTAAGGTCCATTTCAGTTTTAAAAATCTATATTATTATTTTTATCTAAATAGACTGAAATAGATTATATAAGTAAGCATAATCAGATATTAATATTACTGGAAGGAATTCAAAACACTACAGTAAACAATGATTAAAGTGCTAGAGATATTGATTTATAGAGAAAGATGAAAAGAAGCTTCTATTTAGAACCAGATCAAGTGATGACTTAAGGGAATGTACTGGGATGTACTATGTCAAAAAATAGTGTAAGTGAAAGCAAATATCTAGGAGTAAAATTAATTTAGGTAGGACTTGGGTAAAAGTAGTACTGATAAGGAAGAAGTTATTAAAGATAATTTACAGCCAATAGGATTTATTTAATTAAAATATAATTTATTTAATCACAGCAAGGAAATTTTTGAAAGGCAGAGAGAACACACTCAATGGGTCAACGATATGACTCAAAAACCAAAAAAAGTTAATTTGATCTTAGGTTGTCTTCAAACCAACCAGAGTATATGAGAATAGAGAGGTGATGATCCCACTGTCCTCTCCACAATATTAGGACATTACTAAGGTTCAATCTTTCAGGAAGGATTTTAATAAACTAGAACAAAATTAGAAAAGGGGCAGCAAGGATGATAGCACTATTCTTGAAGACCTTGTCATGAGAATCAGTTGAATTAAGATGTTTCAAACTGAAATAGGAAACTCATGAGGATGGTATAAGAGTTGATTGAAAGGAAGAGTTGAGGCGGGAAGGGCACATAGGAGATGATGACTGTATTGATGTATTTAATGGGCTGTCATGTATTTTTTTTTTTTAGCTCCAGAAGATACGATTAGGGGAAATTTGTAGATTTCAATCTACTCTCCCTAGCTTCAATTAACTTTTCTATACAAATGACTCTGTAATTGATGTATCTCTATCCAGTTTCTTTCCTGATTATTAGGATGACATCTCTGATTATTCACTGGTCATCTTTACTTGGATATCACAATAAAATCTCAAATTCAATATGTCAAAATGTGAATTTAACTTTTTTTTAAATTATAACCTCCTTAGAAATAGGGATTATTTCATCCTTCATAATATAAATAATATTGATAAATATGTATTTATTATAAACATATAATAAATAATATTTATAATCTAGAATAGGGCCTTACATAGAATAGGCATTTACCATGATGCTAGGTAATTGATTCTTCCCAAAAACTTTTTCATTATTTCAACTTCCCTACTTCTGGTTAAAAGCAGTATAGTAGAACACTAGATTTGGCAGTTAGAGAAATCCCAGTCTGCTAGAGAGGTAGATAAGAGACCCTGACCTGGAGTCAGGAAAATTCACCTTTTTAAGTTCAAATAGAGCCTCAGACACTTACTAGTGTGTGGCCCTGGGTAAGTCACTTAACCCTGTTTGCCTCAGTTTCCTCATCTGTAAAAGGAACTGGACAAAAAAAATGGAAAACCAATTCTGTATTCTTGCCAAGAAAATCCCAGTCTGGATCTTGAAGAGTAGGTCATGACTTAACAATAACAAAAATATTGAAATTGGACTCTTATATTGCTGTGATCATGGCCAAGTCCTCTGACATCTCTGACCCTCAGTTTCTTTTTCTATAAATACTTTAAGCACTTGCTTCACAGGATTTATCATAAGATTCAGTGATTTGATGGATATGAAGGGATTCAGAAGCCTTAAATTTTATCTAAATATTGGTTATTGCCTTTTCTACAACCAAGTCTCAAAAGCTTAGTTATCTTGTACCTTTCCTTTCAGTCCCACTTAATCCCCAATCAATTACCAAATTCAGAATTCTATATATGTGCCCTAATGTCTACTCACATAGCCATTATCTTTGTTCAAGTCTTTCAATCTCATTAAAGCTGTTGTAATGGCCCCTAAAATGGTTATACTTCCTCCAATCTTCCCATTATACAATTTATTTTTCCCAAAGGAAAGAAATAAGATAGAGGGAAGAAGGAAAGAGGTAGGGAAGGAAGGAAGGAAAAAAGGAAGAAAGGAGGAAGGGAGGAAGGGAAGAAGGGAGGAAGAGAAGAAGGAAAGGAGGAAGGGAAGGAAGAGAGGGAGGGAGGGAGGAAGGGAGAAAGTAAGGGGGGATGAAGAAAGAAAAGGAAGGGAGGAAGGGAGGGAGGGAGGAAAGGAAGAAAGGAGGAAGGGAGGAAAGGAAGAAGGGAGAAAGGGGGGAAAGGAAGAAGGGAGGAAAGCAAGAAGGGAGGAAAGCAAGAAGAGAGGAAGGGAGGAAAGGAAGAAGAGAGAAAAGGAAGAAAGAAAGAAGGGAGGAATGGAGGGAGAGAGGGAGGGAGGAAAGGAGAGAAGGGAGAAAAGGAAGAAGGGAAGAAGAGGGAAAGGAAGAAGGGAGGAAGGGAAAAAATGAGAAAAGCAAGGGAGAGAGAGAGGGAGGGAGGGAAGAAGGAAGGGAGGAAAGAAGGAAGGGAGGGAGGGAAGAAGGAAGGAAGGAAAGAAGGAAGGGAGGGAGGGAGCAACTGGTTTCTTGTTCTCAATTAAATAAGAGTTGGAATGATGCTAGGGAAAGACTCCTGTAATTGAAGATAGAGAATTAGGCCTTGAATTAGTTCAGCCACCCTGTTCTCTACATGATTTGGGGATATAATTCCCTCCTCTGTAAAATGAATTAGTTAGACTTAATTGTAGAGGGCCACAGATAGTGGGGGAACTCTGGATGAGGTATAAGACCCTTCAGCCCAGAGGGAACCTGCTGACAATGTGTAATTCGGCTCCCCATCTCTCCTAAGGGCTCTCACCTTGTAATTGTACTAAGGTGTTTAAGGGCTGAGAGGACTTGAAATAAACGAACTCCATCTTTGACCATCCTCATGGATCTCAGCCTCATCACTCCTCCACTAAGACCAAGGACTAGGGCTGGCCCCAAGAACCTTCAGGCAGCTAGCCCAGATGGTATATTTTGGCACCCCAATTTGAGGGCTCTAGAAAGCATACTACATTAATGACCCCTGAGCTCCATCCGAGCTCTGAATCTATGATCCTATGAAAAAAGTCCTTGTCTTAGTATTTAAAGCTTTCTATAAGCCAGTTCCTATCTACGTTTCCAGTCTTACACTTTTTTTATGTGATGTATTCTCTATGTTGCAGACATAACAGCCTAGAAATAGTTCACCAATTTTACCCTACATTCTTCCATGCCGACATATTCGTGTTTCCTCTCCTATGCTCAAAATGTACGTACTCATCTCTGCTCTCTTCAGGGCTATTCATAGAAACACTGACTTTTAAATTTTGAAGGGAACATACTAGCCATCTAATTCAAACCATAATGAAAAGAATTCCAGGTGTCACATAGCTGACAAGCAGGAACCTCTCTTTGAAAGTCTCAAAGAAGAAAGAGAAGCTACGTGGCACAGTGGATAGAACATTAGCTCTGGAGTCAGGAGAACCTGACTTCAAATCTTGACTCAGACACTTGCTAGCTGTACGACCCTGAGTCAGTCACATAGCTTGTATCAGATTCAATTTCTTCATCTGAAAAATGAAGTTAATAATAACTTCTACTTTCCAGGGTTTTTATAGAAATCAAAGAGATAATATATTTGAATTGCCTTGTCAACCTTAAAATGCTATATGATCTCTAGCCTTTATTGTTATGAATAACAAGATTTATTCTGATCAGTAAAGGCAATATTTCTGTAACAAGTGACTATCTAAACATGTGAAGATTAAGTTCTACCTCAAAGAAAAAGGATGGAACTGAAAATTACAAGAGTAAATAAAATAAATTGCTCCTCTAATTGAGAAATCATAGGCATCTATTAGGAAGCTACTCTGCAAATGTTTCTCAGAGAACACAGAAGGAAGAAGGGGATTAAAAAGCAAGAAAAACAGAAATGTTGGATCTCAACTAAAGAACTGCTTTTATTACAATTTAAACTAATAGTTATTCATTATTCAGTCAACTCTTTGGTACAAACAAATAAATATACTCCTACTTGTAAGTCCCTAGGGGCTTTTTTAATCCTTTCTGGATTTACTTTCTGAGAATTTCTGAGTAATCAAAAGTTATAGATTGGATACATCTTGTTTTGGGAACACCCATGGTGTTACTGCTTTTTTTTTTTTTTTTTCTTTTCATTTCAAAGGAAATGGGCCATCCAAACTGAAGTTGTTTTGGTGGCCTTTTTTTTTCTTTGTTCTTTGTTTGTTTGTTATTGTTGTTTTTAATCAGATGGAGTTATTTTAATCAGAAGCAATCTGGTTTTTTTTTTAATTGTGCTTTCCTCATGTAGCTAAGAAAATACCCTTGTTAGAGCTGTGATTCATCTATCACATGGTACAGCTCAGTTTCTGCAGCTGAGAAGACTGGTAAGCCAGCTGAGAGATACTGCACAGTACCACAATACTGTGGCATGGGGCATGATTTCAATGCAGACAATTTCCCATTTAAAATAGCCTTCCATATATGCTGCCATTTAGTCATTTAAAAGCAGTCTGACTGCTTAGAATGGGAGCTTCTTGAGAGCTTGGGCATAAAAAATGCCTCTCTGTATTCTTACTTCCCAGTGCAAAGTGTTTAAGAAATGCTTATTGATAGCCTGAATGATGCTTTAAGATCCCAATTCCTCTAACTCTCCAAATTCAGAGATAATAGGATCAAAGATTCAAAGCTAGAAGGAGCCTTAGTGCCCACCTAGGAGAGCACAAAAGCATCTAGTCACATCTTGTAGGAAATGAGATAGCTAGCTCACTGAATAGTACATAGGATGTGCATTTAATAAAATCTGAGTTCTAATCTAGCCTCAATTACTGGGTGACCTTTTAGCAAGTCAAAAATCTCTGTCTCAGATGCCTGAACTTCAAAGTTGGGGTAATAATAGCTCCTTTCTTCCAAGGTTTACTTTGAAGATCAAAAAGAAATAAAATATGTAAAGTTGTCTGTCAATTGTAAAGTGATATATAAATGTTATTATGATTATGACTAAAAGAAGCAAAAGCAGCACTAGTAGTTTTTGTTATTGAGGCAGTTGATGTTTCTATGGATAGAATGCTGCCTAGGCATTTACTAGTTATTGTGACTATGCTGGAGTCACTTGATCTCTATCTTCCTCAGTTGCCTCAGCTGAAAAATGGGAATAACAATAAAACCTATCTCCCATATAAGGATCAAATGAGTTCTGGATCATAAAAACACTTAGCACAGTACCTGGCACATACTAGGTAGTTTTTAAATTCTTACTGTCTTCCCCAAAAAGGTAGTAGTAGTGGTACCAGTAGTGACAGAATAATACATGCTATAATAATAGTAGTAGTTGCAGTAATAGTAGCAACACCAGAAGCAATGGCAGCAGCAAAAATAGGAGGAGGAGTACTAGTAGTAGAAGTAGCAGCACCAGCAATAATGGTAATAGGAGTAGAAATAGCTGCAGCAGCAGCAGCAGCAGCAGCAGCAGCAGCAGCAGCAGGAGCAGTAATAGTAGTAGTAGTAGTAGTAGTAGTAGTAGTAGTAGTAGTAGTAGTAGTAGTACTCTAACCCAGCCCTTTTCATTTTTCAAATAAGGAACTTGAGACTAAGAAAGCTAAAGCTCCTGACCCAAGGTCACATACCTTAGAAATCACCAGAGAAATTATTTGAACCCCCGTCTTCTGACTCCCAAACCAGTACTCTATTCATTATGCCATGCAGTCACTCAATTCAATGGACATTTACTAAGCACAAAATAGGTTAGTTATGATTGAGAACAAAAATAGGATAAGGTCTAGAGCCTTGAACACTATTTAGAGGGGAGAGATCTGGGTATATGTGTCAAAGCCACTTTAAATCTGTTTTCAAAAGCTTATTTAGATTTAGTCTGAGATGCTCCATTCTCTGCAAAAGATACAGGCTCTTAAAAAAAAAATCTACGAAACTTTTAAGTTGCTAATTGCTTACAGGGCAACTTAACTTAAAGCCTGTTAGTTAACTAATGAAGTCTTCATTCAAATTAAATTAAACTAAAAATGAGTTGAGGGAGGGGGAAGAGCTGACTCTTGAAGAGTAAAGTGGAAAATTACCTCCTTTTTGATTGGTAAGAACCTAATCATAGGAACTTTTTACATCTCCAAAAGCATCACATTGTCTAGCAGGTGAGTCTCCTTTTTTTGCTTGCTTTTACAAATGGATAGGATGAGCACAAGAAATGTATAACAGATGGATAGATGTTTAATGCTATTGCTCCCCTGTGAGGTTAAATGAGAATTTAGAGCAATGAACCAAAAGGGAGACTCTGTCCTTTGGTATCCCACTAGGTGGTATAATGGATAGAGCAATACACTTAAATTAAGAAAAATTTAAGAATGAATCCTGACAATGTCATTTTAATTAGCTTTTTTTTTACCCTGGGCAAGTAATTTAGTCTCTGATTCTCAGTTGCCCTTTTTGGTTCTCAGTTTCCTCATCTATAAAAATGGACATAAATAATTACAAAATCAATCTTGCAAGATTGTTATAAGCACCAAATGAGATCATTTATGAAGTGCTTTGTGAATCTAGTAGAAGAAACAAAAAGAGATGGAGAATGGGAAAAATAGCTGTGGGCTGAAGAAAGATGATGCAATGTTTTTAAGCAGTTTGAAAAAGCAAGGATCTTTTGGATTTCCATTACTTATTCAAGGTCCTACACCCAAGTAGAGATTGGAATCTCTTGACAGCTGACAATTGCAATTAGTAAGCCCCCCCCCAATTTAGCACCAATATGTGTATAAGATTTATTTTTTTAAAGTAAAATGGAATCTAAATGGCATATAATTGAATCTTTTCTAAATGAATATAAATACAAAATACAGACCAACAAAATGTGTTTACTAATAAAAAGCACCCAATCATTAACTAGAAATTAATTGGCTTTAAAATTCAATGCTAAAACCATCTTAGTTAATTTAACTATAACTTTTTTTTTTTTTTTTTTTTGCTGAGGCAATTGGAGTTAAGTGACTTGCCCAGGGTCACACAGCTAGGGAATGTTAAGTGTCTGAGACCAGATTTGAACCCAGGTTCTCCTGACTTCAGGGCTGGTGTTCTATCCACTGTGCCACCCAGCTGCCCCTAATTTAACTATATCTTAACTGAAATTTTTATATTTGATCCTGAACAATTTACTGAATGGAACAGGAAGGAGTGATATGATCAGACCTGAGATTTAGGATAGTCACTTTTGCAGCTAAGTGAAGAATGGACTGAAATGAGGAGAAACTTGAGGCAAGAATTTTGCAATAGCCCAAGTGTGAAGTGAGGAGGACCTGCAGTGGAGAGAAGTTAGCATATTTGTGAGTTGTTACTCAGGTAGAGCCAACAATACTTCCACAAACCATAATGTTAACCACACATTGAAACTCAACCTGTGTGACCACTCATACCCTTAGCACATTTAAGCTAAACTAATTAGGATGGAGGAACCCATTGATAATATGGACAACAGGTAAGCAAGAGGCAGAATTATAAGCCAGGTTTTAGTGAAATAAGGATGCAAAAAAGGCAATTTGGAAGACGCTATAGATCATATATAAAAGAAATGCTTAAACAAAGCCTAAGAAGATCAAAGAGGCTTTATTGATTCTTGGGTCTACCAGGGAGAAATCACACACTAACATGAAACACAGAGGGTAAAGGAAGCTCAAAGCCACCTCATACAAACTAAAAAAGAATCCCTTTTATAATATGCTCCCCCAAGATAATTATGATTATATTAAGTTAAAAAGTTTTTGTACAAACAAAACTAATGCAGGCAGGACCAGAAGGGAAGTAATGAATTGGTAAAAAATTTTACATCCCAGGGTTCTTATAAAGGCCTCATTTCTAATATAGAGAATTGACTCAGATTTATAAGGATAAAAGCCATTTTCCAACTGATATATGGTCAAAGGATATGAACAGATAATCTTCAGATTAAAAAATTGAAGCCATTTCTAGTCATATGAAAAAAAGGCTCTAAATCATTATTGGTCAGAGAAATGAAAATTAAGACAACTCTGATATATCATTACACATCTCTCAGATTGGCTAAGATGATAGGAAAAGATAATGATGAATACTACAGAGGATGTGGGAAAACTGGGATGCTAATACATTATTGGTAGAGTTGTGAAGTGATCCAAACATTCTGGTAAGCAATATAGAACTATGCGCAATATCCCAAAGAAATCTTAAAGGAGGGAAAGGGATTCACATGTCCAAAAATGTTTGTGGCAGCCCTTTTCATAGTGACAAGAAACTGGAAACTGAGTGGATGCCTATCAGTTGGAGAATTATTGAAAATGTTATGGAATATAATTGTTCTATAAAAAATGATCAGCAGGATGATTTCAGAGAGGCCTGGAGAGACTTACAAGAACTGATGCTAAGTGAAGTAAGCAGAACCAAGAGATCATTGTACATGGCAACAACAAGATTTTTCAATGATCAATTCTGGCAGACATGGCTCTTTTCAACAATGAGGTGATACAGACCAACGGTCTTGTGATGAAGGAAGTTATCTGCATCCAGAGAGAGCACTGTGGGTACTGGCCCATATCTCTGCAATTTGGTGACAAGAATAATGCAAGAGACCTGGACAAATGTTTTGTTGAAATCTAGATAAATTAGTCATGTGTAATTAATGTATTAGGTTGGGAGAAAGATTAATCTTATTTTTCTGTTGTTACAGGAAAGGGTTCAATACAGAGCAATAAATGTCATTGTTGCTGTTGATGTTCTTGTTGTTTAATGAGTAACATACAGGCAAAAAGCATTAAATATGTTAAAATAAAATAGAATAAACTATAAAACTCTATCTAATTATGCCCAAAGAGCTACCAAATTGTATAGCTTTAATACAATAGCATCTCTACCGGGTCTGTATCCCCCCAAAAATCATTAAAATGTTTGCAGCAGCCCTTTTTGTAGTGGCAAGTAACTGGAAACTGAGTGGATGCCCATCAGTTGGAGAATGGCTGAATAAGTTATGGTATATGAATGTAATGGAATATTATTGCTCTAAAAAAATGATCAACAGGATGATTTCAGAAAAGCCTGTAGAAACTTGCATGAACTGATGCTAAGTGAAATGAGTAAAACCAAGATAACATTGTACACAGCAACAATAAGATTGTGTGATGATTAATGGTGATGGATTTGGCTTCTTTCAACAATGAGATGATTCAGGCAAGTTTTAATAGCTTGAAATGAAGAGAGCTATCTGCATCCAGAGAGATGGGGAATAAATGTGGATTACAAGAACATTTTCATCTTTTTACTGTTGTTTGTTTGCTTGTTTCTTCTTTCTCATTTTTTTCCTTTTGATCTGATACTTCTTGGGCAGCATGATAAATGTAGAAATATGTTTGGAAGAACTGCACATGTTTAACCTACATTAGTTACTTACTGTCTACAAAAGGGGGAGGAAGAAGGGAAGGATGGTGAGAAAGAGGAAAAGCGAAAAATTTGGAACTTGTGTTTTGCAGGGATGAATGCTGAAAACTATTTTTGTGTGTATTTTGAAAAATAAAAAGCTATTTTAAAAAATAAACTATATCCAAAAGCATTCTCCTGATCTACCAATCTAATAGCCCTCTAATGAACAGAAATATTCTTTCTGAGAATCAGCCTAATATAACCTGTTCTCAATGAAGCAATGCTACTTTCTTAATATCACTATTCTTTTTTAAAAGATCTCTAACAATCATTTTTAGGAGATGGCCTAGAATTTTACCATGAGTCAAAGTTAGACTTACTACTCTATAATTTTCAGGTCCCACTCTGACCTCCTTTTGTGGAAAAATGAAGATATTTTCTCTTCTCCATTCCTGTGGTACCTCTCATATCCTTCATAAACTTTCAAAGATTATGAACAGTAGCTCAACAAACACGCATACCTCTTGGGGGCATGTTGGAAAAAAGATGAGATTTGTCTTCAAACTCTGCTATCTTCTTCTTTGGTATTCTTGTCTAGCTTCTCCTGATCGCCTTCCTGTGATTTCCCACCCCAAGCATCCATTGTACTCCTGCTTCCCTGTGGATGCCTTTGTGCCCTCTCTATGACAACTTGTTACACTGATAGTCACTCTCTAATACTGATTTTGTAGCTATTACTTTTTAAAAATGGTTTATTCACCCCTGAAGGAAAAAAAAAAGAACTCAGCTGACAATTCAAAGCACCAGGCAGTGATGTCTTGGTTATAATAATAATTTATCTTTCTATATTACTTTCAGGCTGATGAACCAATTTCTCTGTAATAATCTTGTGACATAGATAGCTTGAATATTATCATCCTCATTTATACACATGGAGAAACTGAGGCTCAGAGAGATTAAATATTCTCCCAAATCACAGAGCCAGCTTGAGCCAGGTTTCAGTACTCAACCTGTACAATATTCTTCAATATTACCATAATCCATCCAGAAAGTCAAAGGCATGACAATTTCAATAAGTAGAGGAACTGTCAAGTTATAACTAGACCACACATGATTGATAGAGGAAGAGATCATGAAATCCTTTTCTTTTCTAAAATGTTACCTTCTATGAGAAGTCTTTCCTAGTAACTTGGGGTTTATGCTTTTCCTTCTGAGATTACATATTATATCTCTTCTGCATATATCTTTTATGTGTTTAATTACTTATCTGTTATCTTTTGTGCTAAAATGTGAACTTTCTGAAGACAAAGATCATATTTTTGCCTTCTTCGTTTTATTTCCGTGCTTATCATAGTTCCTGGAAAGTACATAGGATTTAATAAATGAGTATTGATTGACTAATTGAATTGGTGTCCTATAGACTAGAATCCTACAAGTGCTCAATTCCAAGGATAAATACTGTGGAAGACCCAATTTCACATTTCCTTTACTGTGAAAGAGTGATCTTTTCATCATTCATTACATTTCATTTGAAATGCCTGCATTTCTTTGATTCCACCAACCTGGGAACAAAGCACAATGTCATTATAAAATATATGAGGCTAAATACATCCTAGAGAAATGAGCCAAAGCATCACTGCTTACTTTCCCTCAGTCTATGAGTAAGGCTTTGTGTGCAATTAGAGTGTTTCCCTGTATATTCTTCTCTCTTTTATACGTCATCCCTGGATCCAAATATTTTGAGTCATGTCCCGGAGTGAGGATATAAAAAGCATAATCATGAAGACATTTAATATGCATGGAGCTGAGAGTCACAATACAAACCAGTGAGCATGTCATAAAGAGAGCAATATGCACCCTTCCCAGGAAGCAAAATGTAGCTATTCATATTTTCCCTTGGGGACCCTGTCTCTCCCAATGTAAGGGACAAGTACTCTCAGAAAGTGTTTTATATGTCTGGGATTAAAACAATGTATGTTCTGTGTTACACATGGGGCAAAATCTTCATGAGACTGGGAATACTATTTATATCCCATGTAAGGTGGTCTTTGAATGACAAGAAGTAAGAGAAGGTTCTGCCTCTCTAGGTGATATGAATATGGGTGAACACCAAAATTATATAAGAAGTTTTCCTAATGGAGCAATATGCAAAGCATCTTAGGTTTGAGTATTCAATGGCCATCCATTTAGGATTTTGAAATAAGTTCTTTTGACTGAATCCCATGGTCAAACCATGGATTTGATGGGTCTGTTCCAAAATGCTTTGGAAAATCTCACCAGATTCCTCACAATATCAACATGTTGTTTATTGTTTTTGTTCTGAGTCTTTAATTTTGTTTATATAAGGAAATTCTAAGCAAGAAAAGCTTTCTACCTTCTACTAAGGCAGTCAGCAATTATTTTGGAACTTGGAGAATTAAAAGATTCCCTCAGGGCCTGGGAAGTGAAGTGATTTGCTCAATGTCACAGCATTAATAGGTTGGAAGACTGGAACTGAAACCAGGTTTTCTTGATTGTGAGACTAGTTTTCAAGGTGCTGCATCATATTGCTTCTCTCTTACTTGATTAAATTGATATGGGGGGCAATGGTTTCCCTTTTCTGTAGACACACATCATATTATTTTTCAATCAAATGTTTCTGTTTATTCTTCATATGTATGTATGTATATGTGTGTATACATATATCTTGGATGAAGAAGGTAAACTACTAAAGAAACCAAGATTTACCTCCTGAAATAGAGCTGAAAATGAAAACTCTCAGAAACTTTATTATCATGATAATTGGTTCAAAAAGGGAAATACACACACACACACACACTTAAACACCCACACTCACAACACCCACACCCACATACACACACACACACACACACACACAGAGACAAAAATATATTGCTCAATTGAGTATAGAACAATAGCTTACCTAATAGAGAAATAGGTGGGGAAAGGCATAAGTGATATTGGGAAGGGGATAATAAGAATAAGAAATATTGGGGAGGGGATAATAAGAGGAAGAATAGTTTTAGGGAAGGAGAAACAACACAGACTTTTAAAGAGAAGGTAAGATAAAAAGAAATTGAGAAAGAAGAATAAACAGAGAAATAGGAGAGAGGGAAATGTTCAATTAGTGATCATAACTACAAATATATATTGGTTAAATTAACCAAGTGGAACAGACGAGATTAGAAACCAATCCAGCAATATGATGTATACAAGAGATACACTTGGAATTGAAAGACCCACACACACAAAGTTGAAATGAAGGGCTGGATCAGTCTGTGTTACTTCAGCTCAAGTGAAGAAGACAAGGATGGCAATCATGATCTCAGACAAAGCATAGACCTAATTGGAAGAGAAAATCAGGGAAACTACATTTTGCTAATAGACACCATAAACAATGAACCAATTAAAATTGAAAAAAAAAATTACCCCCCAAATTAGTTCCTCTAATAAAAATTTCATTTCTTAAATAGACATAAAACAAAGTAAAATTTATAAAATATAGATTCATTTCACAATTAATAAAGGATCAAAAGATATAAACAGTTATCAGAAGAAAAAATCAAAGCTAGCTATAGTCATATAAAAATGTTCTAAATCACCATTGATTAAAGAAAGGCAAATGAAAACAGCCCTGGTGTATAACCTTACACATGTCAGAAATGACAAATACTAGAAGAGATAGAGGAAAATTATTGGTGCAGTTGTGAATTATTTCCACAATTCTGGAGAACAATTTGAAACTATGGTAACAAGGCTGTGCAATTTGATCCAGCAATATTACTAGTGGATCTATATATAACCCAAAGACATCAAAAGTAAAGGAAAAGGACCTATATGTTAAAAAAAAATAGCAGCTTTTTTGTGGTGACTAAGGCAGAAAATGAGGGGATACTAATCATTTAGGGAATGAATGAACAAATTGTAGCATATGATTGTGTTAGAGTACTATTGGGATATGAAAAATAATGAGAGAACATAGTTTCAGTAAAACCATGGCAAGGCTCATATTAACATATACACAGTGAAGTAAGAAGAACTAGGAGATCATTGTACAAAGTAACAATAATATTGAATACTTGGCTACTCTGATCAATATAATAATCCAAGACAATTAAAAAGGATGTATGATGAAAAAATGCTATCCACTTCCAGAGAGAGAACTGATAAACTCAGAGTACAGATTGAAGTATAATTTTCTTTCTCTACTTCTTTTTTCCCCGTTTTCTGTGATATGGCTCAAGCAAAAATATATTTTGCATGATTTTACACTTATAATTGATATCATGTTGTTTTCCTTCTCAAGAGGTGAGAGAGATGTGGGAGGAAAGAGAGAATCTATAACTCAAAGTAATAATAAAAAGAAACCATTTTAATTAAAAAAGAAAGACACAGGACATTTGATAAGGGTGATATTAAATTGGAATATGGGAAGAAAGGTGGGACTTTAAAGGACAGTCTGACAAGAGTTAAACATACTGATCGTGATAGGGTAGTATCCTTTTCAGAGAGTCTTGCTAAGATTTAAAGGGGAGGAGGAACATCTATCCCATAAAGCATATGAGGTGGTGAGGAAGAAATATGAAATTATACCATCTCATTCCATCCCCCAGATAGGACAATATTCTTCCTTAGGAAATGAAATACATTTCCACCATATTGGCACCTTTCACAAAAAGCCCCCTTTGTCCCATATTAGTTATTCTTCTGAATAAAGAGATATCACACATCAAGAGATAGAAAGAAAAATTCCATGTAAAATATCTACAGATAATATAAAATATTTGGGAGTCTACCTGCCAAGACAAACCCAAAAACTATTTGAATATAATTGCAAAACTCTTTTCACATAAAGTCAAATATAATACAATTGGAAAAAATATCAATTGCTCATGATTAGACATAATTAATATGATAAACATGAAAATTCTACTTAAATTAATTTACTTACTCAGTGCCAGGCCAATGAAATTAGCAAAAATATTCTATAAAGCTAGAAAAAATAATAACGAAATACATCTGTTAGAATAAAAGATAGAGAATACCAAGGAAATTAATGGGGAGAAATGGAAAGGAAGGTGCCCTAGCCATACCAGATCTAAAAGTATATTATAAAGTGGAAATCATCAAAACTATTTGGAAGTGACTAAGAAATATAATAATAGATCAGTGAAATAGATGAATAACACAAAATGCAATAGTCAATGATAATACTAATCTACTATTTAATAAATCCCAAAACTCTAACTTCTGGGATAAGAATTCACAACTTGATAAAGGCTCCTGGGAAAATTAGAAAACAGTATAAAAGAAACTAGGCATAGATCAACAATCCATACCCCTTATCAAGATGAGGTTGAAATAGCTACATGAGAGCAAGGAATAATTTGCTTATCTGTCAGGTCTATGGAGAAGGGAAGAATTTATGACCAAACAAGAGGTAGAGAACATTTTGAAATGCAAAATGGATAACTTTGATTATACTAAATCTTAAAAAGCATGGGAAACATATTTTACTGCCAGTGTTTCTGAGAAAATCCTCATTTCTGAAATATAGAGAACTGAATGGAATGTATGAGAATGTAAATCATTCCCCAATTGATAAATAGTCAAAGGATATGAATAGCCAGATTTCAGATGAAGAAATTAAAGCTATATCATGTAAAAAATTCTCTAAATCACTTTTTATTAGAGAAATGAAAATTAAAATAACTCTGAGGCATTACTTCATATCTATCAGATTGGCTAATATGACAGAAAAATAAAATGATAAATGTTGGAGAGAATGTGGAAAATTGGAACACTAATACATTGTTGGTGGAGTTTTTAGATTGATTCAACAATTCTAGAGAGCAATTTGGAACTATTTTGAAAGGGCTAAAATACCATGCAGACCCTTTGATACAGTAAAACCATTCCTAGGTCTGTTAACCCAAGGAGATCAAAAAAAGGAGAAATGAAATCACATGTACAAAAAATATTTATAGCATCTCTTTTTGTGATGGCAAAGAACTGGAAATGGAGAGAATGTCCATCAATTAGGGAATGGCTGAATTAATTGTGGCATATGAATATAATGGATTGTTTTATAAGAAATGATGAGCAGGCAGATTTTAGAAAAACCTGGAAAGACATACATGAAATGATGCTGAGCAAGAGAATATTGTACCCAGTAACAACACTTTGGGGACACCAACTATGATAGATCTTGTTCTTCTTAATGGTACAATGATCCAAGAAGATTCCCAAAGAGTCATGATTTAAACTGCTATCCACATGCAGAGAAAGAATTATGGAATTTGAATGTAGATAGGAGGACACTGTTTTGACATTTTTTGTTGTTTTTTGTTTTATTTTATTTTTCTTTCTCATTGTTTCCCCTTTTTGTTCTGATTCTCTTACAACATGACAAATGTAAAATATGATTAATATGATTGTACACATATAGCCTATTTCAGATTACTTGATATTGGTAAAGGGGGATATGAGAGAAAGAGAAAAAATGGAAACTCAGTATCTTATATGAATGAATATTGAAAACTATCTTTACATGTAATTGGAGAAAAATCTGATCTGTGCCTCTCTCCTGAGTGCTAATTCCTCATTATCTACCAAGCTATATATTAGGACATTTCAAATTCATTATGTTCAAAACAACTTAGCTTTCATTCTAAACTCATCCCTCCTCCTAACTTACAAGTTTCTGTGGAAGATAAAGTCATAAAGTTTTACAAAGTAACCCACAAAATCACCACCACATTTCAAGTCCTCATTAGCCCTCAGCTGGACTATTATAATAACCTCCAAGCTGTTTATTTAATAGTAAAGTGAGGGAAATATTTTAAAAATCATATTTAAAAAATAAAGATGTATTTTGTTTCTTAAAAAAGTACACCCAGCAATTTCTAATCCATAAATTAAAAATAAAAATCTTTTAAAATACATAAAAATAAAGAGAGCTACAGAGCAGAGGGCTTCTCTGGAGCAGATATACAACATTTGTCAAAAAGGCAAGAAAGAAGCTTCCTTCCCATTCTGCTCTACATTCATCTCTTTTCAAAGAGAATGGGAAGGATGAAAAGTGACTGATCAAGAACTAAAATTCTGTGTGTATATATGTATGTGTGTGTGTGTGTGTGTGTGTGTGTGTGTGTGTGTGTGTGTGTTTTAAGTGTAGGCTTTGGATTAGGAAACCTACAATTTACATTTTTTTTTCTCCCTTCACCTGTGCTGAGTTTCCACTACTAAAATAAAAATGTCACAGTCATTCTAAATTGAACTGCAAGGTGGCAGAAAGGTGGCTGGTGAGACACAGAAGGAATAAATGATCTTGGTTTATTAAGAAATATGTACAGCCATGTGGAAAACTTACCTTCCTCTCTACCCCAATGGGCCTTTTTATCTCAGGTTCACTGGCTGCACCAAGACTCTGTTGAACTCCATCTTTTACAAAACACAGCCATTTCCTTTACCTATTACCATTCTGAAATATTCCTCTGAAACAATAGATGTTGTTGTTTCTTAACAAGACAACAGCCAGCTCCAAAATAGACTATTTTTCCCCTCAATTTAAGCATTTTATTACCAATGGTCACATCTTGCTTTCTCAGGGGGTTGTTACCTTGAAGATGTTTTGCTATATTCTACATCATAATACCAAGCTGACTCCTGTTTGCTATAAAAAAGTATCTTTGGAAACCAAAAGGGAGAAACCTTCATCTCCAGAAGGCAAAGAGCCTGAAGGTGGTCCTGTCTCTGTGCCAGGAACAAAGCCTTGTAAAGTATTTAAGAAGTTTATTCTTCCCCTGACAAGCAAACATAACCCACCTTAGCATTAAATGGTCTTACTCATGTGCATCAGGAGAAGTCTGCCCTATCTCCCACAAATGAATAAGGATTCTTAGAAAAAAAAAAGATATAGCTTTGTCTGGATATTTTCATACAGTACACAAAGACTAGCCATGTCACTCCATGTGAGAGGAAATGAGATGTGGTCAAGATTTATAACATAGGGGCAAGGGATGGATGAAGTGTGAACATTTGGCCATGTGTGAAAAAAGTCCACCTGCGTATTGAAGGATTGACACTTATTTACCAGGGACTACAAGAGTCATTTTATAACTCTTTAAATCAAAGGAAGATACTTCAAAAGTTTTCCCAAATGAGTATCTGGTGTAGAAAAGTTTGCTTTGTCAAAGGCAAATGACTTCAACTTTTCCATCTCAGATGTTAAATATCATGGATTTTCTCTATGAGAATGTTGACAGCATCTGGGAGTGTTTTAGCATTCAGAACTTCAAATATGGGAATGCTCATATTGATAATACCCCACATCCATTTTAATATTTTGACTGAAATATTTTTCATTTATTCAGGTTTATTATTTCATTTAGCTTTGTAATATGTTATATATAGCACATTGCCACACACCTCAAAGCAAAGAAACCGTAAAAATAAAGTTAAGACAGGTTACTTATGGTAGTGAACAATAATTTTTCCACCTCTGTATTTCCTCATTTTCTTCAAATCTATATACCTGATCCATGCCTCTGTCCTGAATTCCAGTACCTCACTCTTTACCAGGATATACTAAACCATCTCAAATTCATTATGCCCAAAACAATTAAGCTTTCATTCTAAACCCATCCCTCCTCCTAACTTCCCAGTTTCTGTGGAAGATAAAACTATCCTTCTAACACAGTTTTACAAAATACCTTCATCAATCCTCACCCAGACTATTATAATAATCTCCAACCTATTCAATTTCCATCTAGTTTCATCTCTCTCCCATCTATCCTCCAAAACTACCAAAATTAGTAATCTTATTTTATTTTTTTTTTTTCTTGGTGAGACACTTGGAGTTATGTGACTTGCTCAGGGTCACACAGCTAATAAGGTTAAGGGTATAGATCTCACCATGTCACTTCTTCTGTTAGGAAGTATTCTTTTTACCAAATTGAATAAAGTACATTTTATTTCTAACTACCTATTTGTTAATGCTTTTACATATATCCATTTGTATGTATTATGTATATATGAATACATGTATGTATATTACAGACGCTTATGTATATGTATATATATACATATATACATAATTATGTACAAATGTATTTTTATTAGGAATATAGATAAAGAGCAGAAAGTCTCAGAGGCTACCTATTTCAAATAGTATATTTTCAAGATGAGGAAATAGCCTTAAGAAAGTTAAATGACTTGGTAATGATGTCACAGGAGTAAGTCAGCAGAGGCAGAATTTGACTCCAAATCCTGACTCCAGAACTCCAGATCTAATCTCTATTTACACTATCATATCATTTCCCTATTGACCTGATAAATGTATTGTGCTTATTATCTTTTTACATAAGTTTACATAATTTTCCTCCCTCTCACTAGTAAAACATAAGTTCCTATAGGAAAGGGAAGGCTTGCTTTGAGATTTTTTTCCCCCAGAACTCTTAACAATTCTTAGCAGGTAAGTTGGCATTTGATAGATCCTTTCTTTTATTTGAATTTAATTGAACACAACATTGGAAACATGACCAAACCAAGGCAGAGTATAGAGGAACTATTCCCTATTTCCTTTTGGATAGTACATCTCTTTTAAATCAGATCAATATTATATTTGCTTTGTGATTCAATACCACACTACTGACTTTTAATGAGCTTGAAGTCTAGTCATATTTCTGTATTTTTTTTTAATATGAACTGCTATCTAGTCTGTCCTTCCCCAATTTTGTACTGTTAAAACTGTTTTGTTTTTTTTTTCAATCAAAGCACAGGATTTTATACTTATCTTTATTAAATTTATCTTCTTACATTAGATATAATGTTCTGGCCTTTTGAGTCTTTTTGGATCCTGATTCTTCTGGCAAATATATGATGTGAGCCTCTTATCTTTCTGTCAAATACAAATGTGACAGAAATATCATTGATGTTTTCCTTTTTTTTGAGGCAGTCAAGGTTAATTGACTCACCCATGATCACACAGCTAATAAATAACCATGTATATTTTCATTGATAAAATGATTAAAAATGCACAAGATCCTTGAATTAGCTCACTAAATATCTCTTTCAAAATTTACTATAATAATGACTGCTCTAACTATTCAACCAGTTCCATATCCAAATGATGACCTTTTATGAGGAGGAGTAGGAGGATGAAAAATGATGAGGATGATGATGAACACAATAATGAAAAAAAAGGTTTTCAAAGCATTTTATATCTATTATCTCATTTATACCTCACAATAGTCCTGTCCATTTTACAGACTAGGAAACTTAAACATGGAAGAACTAAATTATTTGTTTATAGTAACAATCTCACATGCATTACATCAGGAGCAATACTCAAAGCTAAGTTTCTTATTCCATATCCAGGACACTGAAGATTTCAGCACCATACTACCTCTCTAACTAAGCATACTTAGAACATGGGGCAGTATTGCTACCTCAACTTGGGGGAATGTACTCAATGGCTCTTACTCTGTGGTGAATGGGAAGGTCCAATTGGAGTTCCTCCTCAGGAATGCATATCTTTAATTTCTAATTCTAGTACAGGGAATCAAGAAAAGGAGCTAGTTATTTAAGGAAGAGGAAGAGTTTAATTTACAACGTGTTAAGTTCAATGTGATGGTATGGTATCAATTGGATCAAGCAACAAATATTTATTAAGTGCCTCCTCTATGCCAGGAAGTATACTAGACTTTAAAAATAAGATAGAAATATAAATGATGTTGTCCCTGTCCTCAAGAAGATTATATGGTAAAGAGGAAACAAAATGGAAGAGCTATCTCACAGATAGTTGTTAATATTAGATCTTGAGCTAAGAGCATAGATCAAATAAATGATAGATCAATTTAGAATTTGTAGTCAAAAACTGTAGTTTGGAAGTTAAGGTGAAATCACATAATAATGGAAGTTTTGTTAAATGTATTAATCTATAACCATCCATTAAAAGATTACCATGTGCCAGAAACTTGGCTAAGCTTTGGGCATAAAGAAAAATCAAGAGGCCTACATCCTAAGGGAACAGACTACATGTACACAAATAGGTATGTATAAGATACATATATAGATGGAAAGTAATCTTAGAAGGAAAGGCACTAGCACCTTAGAGGGACCAGGAAAATGCATTTGTCCAAAAGTCACAAATCAAACTTCCTTATAATATATAATATAATAAATAATAGCTACTTCTTCTGTCGGCAGAATGTGTGTGCGTTTTGGTGTGTATATATCTATCAATACATATATATCTATCTACATGTAGATAGATATATAGATAGAAATATAGATATTGATATGTAACAAAAGGTAATTTAGGTAGGACGTTTTCTAGGAATCAGAAGTTTCATACAGGCAGTAGTGTTTAAGAGGTAAAAGACAACAAGGATCCCAAGAAATGGAATGATTAGAGGGAACCTTCCAAGTCTGAGGTAAGAGCTAGTGTGAAAGTATAGAGGAAAAAGAAGGAGCACTGTGGATAAAGGTTAGTAGATAGGGACTATGGCTAGACTGCAGGATATGTGAAAGAAAATATGGAAAAATACTGGAAAAGTAGATAAGGGTCAATGTTGAATATTGAATATTTTATAAATCAACACCTTCCAATGAAAAGAAGTTAGAGGGTAGGAGGAAGGATAATTTGGAAGAAATGCAGCCTTATCAAGCACTTCTGTATATTAAAAAACAGCTTTGTAGTCCATATTCTTAGATTATCTCACAATACTGAGGTCAAAATCATTCAATGTGAATTTCCTTTTAGACTACCAAATATATTTATTGATTTTCACTTTTCCTTCTGTCTTTCACTTCTATCCCTATGAAAGAAGATGCTTTCTTCAAAATCCTGAGTGATCTCTTATTCTATTCCCCTCATATCTGGAGAGCAGCTACCATAAGACAAGCAAACTATTATCATTACCTTGACCATCACCTTCCTCAGGAGTCCACTAGAAACAGGTAAGGTCCCAAAACCCAACAGCTTTGGGAGCTGAAGTGCCTCCCAGACCTAATGGTCATTTTTCAGCCCATTTCTTCCAGCCATGATAAAGGGAAAAACAACCCAAATGGAGAAGGTGGTCTCCATCTCTTCAACATCCATCATTAACTACCTATCAACTGTCACCAATAAAATGGGTTTTATGAGACTTGAAAGTCTTAGAAATAACAAAGCTTGTTTGCCATTCACTTTACTACTAGTCAAGCTCCAAAAAAGCATTGACCAGAGGAGTAACCCTTGTGTAGATATACCTTATAAACTAGCTTTATTGACATACAGCCCCATGTTTCAATATTCACAGCTACTAAAGATACAGAAAAAAAAAGAATCCTTACCAATAAAACTCTTGGTAAAGAATTCAATATGGTATTACCAATGAAAAGTAGAATAAAGATGCAATGATATCATTTGTTTTACCATTAAATTATAAGAACCTATCAAGTTAGGAAGTACTTATTGTGATACAAACACACACACACACACACACAAAACCAGTCCCTTCTCTCCATAAGTTCACATTCTAATCAGGAAGATATTATACAAATAACTATATTCAAACAAGATATATGCGTGATAAATTGGAGGTGATCTTGGAAAGTAGACCCTAGCATACAAAAGTATTGTGGGTTTGTTTTTTTTGTTTGTTTGTTTGTTTACAAAAGGTAGTATTTTAGCTGAAACTTGAAAATAACAAAGAAGTTAGAAGGCAGGAATAACAAGACAGACCATTGCAGGCAAGGGGACATTGAGGTAATGAATTATCCTGTGCTAAGCACAACAAGGAGGCCAGTGGGACTGGATCATAGAATATACAAAATGGCCCTTTCTATCTATCTAACTTCCAACCAAAATCCCCTAAATTTGCTGACAGTCCCTGTTGAAATATGAGCTCCTTTAAAACAGTGATCGTCTCACCTTGCTATGTATATTGCCAGTGGTTAACATGTACTTTAAAATGTTTTCTTTTTCTTTCATTGATTCATTTATTCCAGGAGTTTGCTCTCCAACCTTCCTCCAGCTTTTATCCATTTTCCATTTCCCACCACTTACCCCCAATAGCTGTCTTCTTCGTACCTACAAACATACTCCAGTCTCCCCTATCCAAAATAGAGCTTCCTTCCATCTTGCTACCCCTGTTAGCTCTGCAGGTGCTGACACTGCACAGATGTTGCTGTTAGGCCCCCAGCTCAACTTGGCTAGAACATAAACCACCCACACTGTCACAGCTGTGTGCACTTATACACCTTGCAGGTGGGGTGACGATCAAGGAAGCTCTGCCTAGCAGGAAAGCCAAGCACATTCACTTAGGATCTAAGCAAACCAGCAGATGGGTCCCACCCATGGTTGATTATCCCCCCATGGGAACTGGCCAATTGAGTTTAATGAACTTTTTTTTCTATTATTCTATATTTTTCCTGCATATCATCTGACAGATTGCCTCTTACATAATATACTGCACCTGAAATTAGGGATGCCTTTCTCTCTTTGCTAAATAAATTATTGGCAAGTATTGGCTAAATAAAAAATTGGCAACAACTATATAAGTTCATTCATATAGGAGTCATCTTATTGTTAGTGTTTCAGGAAAAACCTGGTTCTGCTAAGTGTGCTTCTCGCATTCAGACAATTTTGTGTAAGCAAACCTATCTTGCAGGTCAATAGTACAGAATAACTTGTAAATATCTGGCCATAACTAGAGATTATGAGAAATCAGTAATTTCTCAATTATTTGACAAATGGTCAAACAAAATATAGTTTATTCATGCAATGCAATATTA
This sequence comes from Myrmecobius fasciatus, assembly GCA_023553655.1. NCBI lineage: Eukaryota > Metazoa > Chordata > Mammalia > Dasyuromorphia > Myrmecobiidae > Myrmecobius > Myrmecobius fasciatus. The sequence goes on along the minus strand of JAJPUD010002052.1, from coordinate 238,952 downwards.
TTGTGTCATGACAAATAATGGCAAATAGGATACATTCAGAGAAACTTGGATAGATCTGCATATAATAATGCAAGCAAAGTAAGTAGAACCAAGTGAATGACTGTAAAAGAAAAGGACAAGCATAAGAGTTCTAATTAATAGAATAAAAAATCCTAGTTGAATTGAATTGACCTATCTCAACCTCATATAGATAGTGAAACATACCGCCCTGCTCCAAGCAGAGAGATGGCGAATAATTGGTACTAAATGAGGCATGAGCATTGTCAGACATGACCAGTGGGTTGGTTTGCATTTCAAAGTATGTTCCTTAGTTGAAGGCACTTTTCTTAATTTTTCTTTGTCTGTTTCAGGAACCCTTTAACAATCTAGGGAAGCTAAAGGACCACTTCTCAGAAATGTTTTAACTACATAAAATAAAATTTAAAAGTCAAGAATCTGAAAAAAGCCAATTATATTGAGAAATAAAAATGTATTTTTCCCCATCCAATTTCATGGACCACCCATAATGGACCCAAAGACCACCAAAAAGATCTGTGGGCCTATTTAAGAATCTCTATTAGGGGGCACTAGGAAGAAGAGTAGTATTTTTAAAGCATAATAAAACATTTTTTGTGGAGCATTCTATTATTTTTTCATTTATTTAGAATTTTATTTTCCCCAGTTACATGTAAAAACATTTTTTAACATTCCTTTTTAAAACTTGGAGTTTCAGATTCTATCCCTTCCTCCCTCCCCACCCTTCTGCATTGAAAAAGCAAGCAATTTGATATAGGTTATACATCTGTAGTCATGCAAAACATTTCCATAATAGTCATGTTGTGAAAGAAAACACAGACAAAAAACCCTCAAGAAAAATAAAGAAAGCAAAAAAGTATACTTCAATCTGTATTCAGACACCACCAATTCTTTCTCTGGCTATTTATAGCATTTTTCATCCTAAGTCCTTCAGAGATGCCTTGGATCATTATATTGCTAAGAATAGCTAAGTCATTCACAGCTCATCATCTTACAATATTGCTATTACTTTGTAGACAATACATTCACTTTGCAAAAGCTCATGGAAGTCTTTCCAGAGTTTTTTGAGAGCATCCTGCTCATCATTTCTTATAGCACAATAGTATTCTATTATAATCACATACCAAAATGTTAAACACATTTCCATATATATATATTCCAATATATAGTCATTTCCCAATTGATGGGCATCCACTCAACTTCCAAATCTTTGCTCCCATAAAAGAGCTACTAAAAATAATTTTTTTACATATAAGTACTTTTCCTTTTTTGTCTCCTTTGGGATACAGATCCAGAATTGGTACTGGTAAGTCAAAGGGTATGTATGATTTATAGCTCTTTGACATTATTCCAAATTGCTCATAGAATGGTTGAATCACTTTACGACTATACTAACAATACATTAACGTCTTATTTTTCCACACTGCTCACTTTCCTTTTCTGTCCTATTAGCTAATCTAATAGGTATGAAATAGTACCTCAGAATTATTTTAATTTGCATTTCTTTGATCAATAATGAGAGCATTTTTTAATATGATTATAGATAGCTTTGATTACTTCATCTAAAAAGTGTTCACATCTTTTGATCATTTATCAATGGGAGAATAGTTCTTATCTTTAGAAATTTGCCTCAGTTCTCTATATGTTTGAGAATTGAAGCCTTTATAAGAGACACTGATTTCAATTTTTTTCACAATTACCATTGCTAACTCTATCCCTCACACACTTTATTCTATTCTCTCTGTCTCCTTTCCCCCTGTCCCTTCTCTGACTAGTTTCTCCTCTTATCTGCCCTCCTTTCTATTACCACTCCCTTTTCTTCTTCCCTTTTCCCCTTACCACTACTGAGTGGTACACAGTAGTACTGAGTGGTAAGATAGATTTCTATACTCCATTGAGCATATATCTAATTCCTTCTTTCAGTCAATTCTGATGAGAGTAAGGTATATTAACTCCCCACCATACTTCCCCCTCTTCTATTCTTCTACTGTAAAACCTTTTCCTTGCCTCTTTTATATGAGATAATTTGCCCTATTCTACTTCTCCCTTTTATTTTTTCCCAGTACATTCTTCTCTCACTTCTTGATTTTATTTTCCCCCTTCACATTCAGCTCACTCTTCTGCCCTATCTATATATACTCCTTTCTAACTGCCCTAATAATGAGAAAGTTCTTACAAATTACAAGTTTTATCTTTCCAAATAGGAATGTAAACAGTTTAACCTTTTTAAGTCCCTTACGATTCCTTTTTCCTGTTTCCCTTTTTATGTTTCTCCTAAGTATTATATTTGAAAGCCAGATTTTCTATTCAGCTCTGGTATTCAGCTTGAAAGGCCTCAATTTAATTGAATATCCATTTTTCTCCCTGAAGGATTATACTCAGGTTTGCTTGATAGGAAATTGTTAGTTGCTTCTTTGCCTTGTGGAATATAATATTTCAAGCCTCTATTTCTTTAATTTAGAAGCTGCTAAATTTTTTGTTTTCCTAACTGTGTATCCACAATATTTGAATTGGTTCTTTCTTGTTTGATTGCACTATTTTCTCATTGACCATGGAGCTCTGGAATTTGGTTATAATATTCCTAGGAATCTTAAGTTAGTGGTCTTTTTCAGGAGTGATCAATAGATCCTTTCCATTTCTATTTTACCCTCAGATTCCAGAATATCAGGGAAGTTTTTCCTGATGAGAGATGATGTCTAGGCTCTTTTTTGAATTGTGGCTTTCAGGTAGTCCAATATTTTTTGGACTATCTCTTCTTCAAGTATTTTCCAGATCAGTTGTTTTTTTTTTTTTCCAGTGAAATAGTTCACATTGTCTTCTTTCTTTTTTTTCATTTGAGGGCTTTATTTTATTGTTTTCTGATTTCTCATAAACTCATTAGCTTTCAATTGTTCAATTCTCACCCTTAAAGAAAAGTTATCTTTTTTCAGTAAACTTTGTATCACCTTTTCTCCTTTTTTTAGGTTAATTCTACTTTTTAATGATTTGTTTTCTACAATATTTGTATGTGTGTGTCTCCTTTACCAAATTGACTCTTTTTTCATGATTTTCTCATATCATTCTAATTTCTCTTCCAATTATTCCTCTATATCACTTACTGGATTAAAAAAAAAATCAGTCTTTCCATGACCTGAGATCAATTCAAATTTTTGGAGGCTTTGGATGCAGGAGCCTTGACTTTGCTATCTTCTGAGTGTGTATTTTGATCTTCCTTGTCACCATAGTCAGAATTTTTTTTATGTTTTTTGTTCATTTTCCCAATTTATTACTTGGTTTTTAACTTTGTTAAAATAGGGCTCTACTTCCAGAGTGGAGGATACACTGTCCTGAACTTTAGGGGATTTGTGTAATTTTCAGAGATACTGTAAGCTTTCAACTCTTCCAATAATAAAATATAATTTAATTTAATAAAAGGAATTATTTAATAAAAGATCTGTTTATTCCTCCCCTGCCTTGTGCTCTAGTTTACAAGTGACTGCCAGCACATTTTTCCTACTCTGAAATTGTGAGATTTCACTGTGACTATGAATTAGTGTGCTAATGTTTCTCCTTGCCTTAAGACTGTCATTGAAGACTGAAACCAAGTATAAACAAATGAACAGGGTCCTGCCTCAGTGCTAGTGAAGAGCTCCTGTAATCTTCTTCTGACCAGTTGCTTGACCCCCTTATTGCCTATGGGATGAGAGCTCTGGAAGCATCTGCTGCCATTGCTGATCCAGTGGTTCCTAAAGCCTATTTCCTGGGGTCAGGGCTGTGCCGACAAAGCCTGAACTAGACTTCAGTCCACTCTCATCCTGGTGCAACAGACTTTCTTGCCAACCTTCCAAATTGTTTTGGGTTGGAACTTTTTTTTTTTACTTCATCTTTTGGTGGATTCTGCTGCTCTATAATTTGCTCAGTGTCATTATTTAAAGGTATTTGGAAGGGTTTGATGGAAAGTTCTCAGGTGAGTCCTGCTTTTATTCTGCCATCTTGGCTGTGTCTCCTTGCATTCTCCATAATAAAACATTTTTTTAAAATGAATTCCTAAACATAAGAGCAAACTGAGACCTCACCAAAATCATACAGTGTAAGTCAGGATAAAAATCCAGGTCATCCAACTGTACAGCCAGGGTTTTTTTCTAGCACACTTTCTTGTTCCTAGCAGACTCTCAGTAAGTAAATATATTGAATTGAATTGAAGTCAGGATACATCACAAAGCTTCCCTCTGAAACTGCAACTGTAATAGTTCCTACAGCTCTACTTTATGATGGAAAAAAGGAAGTAATGATAAGCTCAGTCAGGTAGAAACAGACAATCCTAAAGTTCAGAGAACACTTCAAATTCTCTTTTAAAACATTATAGAGATATACTCACCCCATTTTCATCTCCATAGTGGAGTTAGGAGGATATCCCAGATATTATCCCATCTTTCTCTCTTTTTCTTTTAACCTCTAATTCTGCTTTTCATGCTCACCATGACCTTCCAGGTCTCTATTAATTCTTTTCTTTAGCCCAAAGGTTCAAATAGACTCCTTAGTGAACTAATTCTAATACACTATACTCTATACTCAATTTCCTTGTAACTATTTTATTATTATTCCTTGGCAAACCCTAGCCTTGGGTTTTTCACAACATTCCCCAACTTCCCTTCTATCTATATATTATTGTACATAACTGTGGGGGGGAGCAAATCATAAATTCAAGTTGTCCAGGGCTACTATAGATTTGTATCATGGAAACATAAATAAGAATCTTTAGTGAACAAAAATTACAACTGGACCCTTGCTGTAATCCTTTTACATCCCCTAAGTAATTGATTAGCTCACTCACCACAACAGCTTTTTCCAATCTCTTTATCCATCTTCAACTCTTCCATTGTTCCCCGCTACCTTAGAGGTGAAAACCTTGACTTCATGAAAAATGGAGATCATTCACGAACAACTCCATCTTTTCCTCTCTACCTTCTCTCATATCACTAAAAGTTTCCTCCAATTATCTTTGCCTTAAATCTTATTTAATATAAAGAAGTAACCTTTTCCTTGCAAGGCTAGCCTTTCTATATGTCCCCATGAAGCGATTTCATCTTGTATTCTCTACTAGATTGCCTCCTCTATCATATCTATTATCTCTTTTTCATGAATTCCTATTTCCCAGCTGCCTGTAAATATGCTTATGTCTCCACCATCCTACCAACACAAACAAAAATCAAAATAAAATTTCATTTAACTTCTCTATCCACAAAAACTATCACTTTAAATCTCTCTTTTCTTTTGTGGCTAAACTCCTTTGAGAAAGCTGTCTACAGTAACTGACTGTACTTCCTCTCTGCTATCTCTTCTAAACTCTCTGAAATTTAGCATTTAATTTCATCATTCAACTGAAATTGTATTCTCCAAAGTGACTAATGATTCCTTAATTGACATAGCTAATGGGTGCTTCTCAAATCTCATCTTTCTGGACCCCTATGCAACCTCTGACATTACTGATCACCTCCTTCTCCTTAATAGTACTTTTTTTCTAAGATTTCATGACACTATCTCTCTCTCTTGGTTCTCCTCCTACTTGTATGATGACTTCTTCACAGTCATAACTGAATTTGAATTTCCTTATACTTACTAACTCCTAAGTGCTTCCAAAAATTGTCATGGGCACTCTTTGTGCAATCTGCTTATCCAGCACAAATCTCTCCACATACTTCCAGACTCACATTTCCAACCATCTATTGGTCATCTTGAACTAGATGTCCTGTAGCATCTTAAACTCATGATGTCTAAAATGGAATTCATTTTTCATCTTAAAATCTTCTTCCTACCTTCACACTTACTTTAGAAGGCATCATGATCCTCCCACTTTGTTCACTACACTGTGTTTGGAAATGGAAAAAAATGCTATTAAACCATCAATATCTGCTTATTTTATACTGGTTAGCTATATCAGTTGGGAGAGGCTTACAAACTAGGTCACAGTCTTATTTCCTCATTTTCTTTCATCTTCCAAAATTTTCTCAATCCCCAGGATTTATTTCCAAGTCCTATAAATTCTAAATTTACAACATACTCTTTTCTCATATGAAACAGGTACTACTCTGGTATAGGTCATCATCACCTCATACCTGAATTATTGCAATAATTTGTTAAGTGGTCTCAAATCTCTCCACACTCCAGTCCATCCTCCACTCTGCTGCCAAAGTAAACTTCCTAAAGTACATGTCTGACCATATCACTTCTACTATTCAATAAACTCCTACTGTCATCAAATATAAAATTCTGTTTGGCTTCTAAAGTCCTTCACAACCTAATGCTTTCTATGTTTATAACCTTCTTACCTGTTACTCTCTCCCTATGTATTCTGTGATTCAACAATAATAGTCACCTTGCTATTCATCACATGTATTTATATTTTTCCCTAGATATTTTCCATGCCTGAAATACATTTCTTCTTTCTCAGTTTCAGATGACTTCCTAGATTCCTTTACATCTAAGCTCACATTCTACCTTCTGTAAAAGGTCTTTCCCATTTCCCCTCAATGCTGGTACTGAACTTCTTTTTGAAATTGTCTCCAATTCACCATTTCTTCATCTTGTACATACATATTTGTTTGCATGTTAGTCTTTTACACAAGAATGTCACCTATAAATAAGGACTATAATAGTATTGACAAGTAACATTTTGGGAAAGATCAAATAGGATCATATGTAAAGTACTTTGTAAAACTAGAATATAAATGCTAGTTATGTTAACTATTAAATTACATTTCAAAATTGGTTACCAAATTTTTCAAAAACCTCTCCCAACTGATATAACTAACTGATATATAACTGATATAAAATAAGCAGATATTAATGGTTTAAAAGCATTTTTTCCATTTCTAAACACATTGTAGTGAACAAAGTTCTAGCATTAAGCAAGAAAACATAGGTTTTAAACTAAACCTAAGACACTGACTAATTAGTAATATTACCTTGAACAAGGTCATTTACTTCCATCAATCTCAGTTTGTTCATCTGGAAAATGGAATACTCACTTTACAAAGTTGTCATGAAGATCAGACATATAACATTTAAAGCACTTCGGATATCTTAAAGTGTCGTTTAAGTGTGAATTATCATCATTAAACAATCTTCATGAAATAATACCAATTGAAAAAAGCTTATCTCTATTAATAAGACATTTAAACCAAGAATTCTTTCCAATCTCTCTCTTAAAATTTGTCTTTGTAATGAGGAATTGGGGAAGTGATGAGGAAGTTCCATTTAGTTCAATGTAAATTACTCACAGACCTCTTTGGCATTCTTCTCAGTGGGTGATCTTCCTAATAGTTGCTGAAAAAGGACAACACTATCAATAATGTATTTCCTTTTGCATCTGAGTTTGGAGGATTGACCTGTTTCAATAATATAGCTCATGTTTGTGGGAGGAAGCACCTAGTTTAGTAATGCTCTGTTAACATACAATTGTCTTTTGGTCAGTCCTCATTATGTTCTGTGATCTAATGAAAAATTCCTCAAATCTCAATCAGTTCTTATCAGGCTACCTAGAGGGATGAGTCTTTTTCTCTCTCTGTTTCAGAGAAATGGGTCTTTCTTTGTCTTAATGATAGATAGCATCTGGGCATTTTTTAAGAAAGACACTCTTAATAGTAATAATCCATCCAAAAATAATTCTAATGGCAGACAAAACTATTTTATCTACTTTTTTGTGTTCACCCCCAAAACACAGTAGATGCAAAAAAGCTTCCCAAGTCCTTCTAAGCATTAGAGGAAGAGGTTTAGGTGAGTCATTGGAAATTTCTGAGTGAAAACAAAAACAAAAACAGGTAGCAGGATGTATACTGGAAGGATTTTTGTGAAAATCTTGACTGCTCCAGCTTAAACAATTAAAAAGACTGGCTTAGGGAAAAGTAGAAGTGGTCCCTGAGTCTAACCACTGAAATTCCTGAGATAGAAAATCAAATGGTGAAACTATCACCAAGGTGACTGGGACATCCAAAGAAATCAAGGCTGCATGACTTTTTTCACAATGCATGTTTCTGACTTGGAGTCAAACGTTACCAATTCCGGAACATGAAAGTCTATGAGCTAAATGTCTAGTTGAGTTGATATGTGAGATAAGATTGAGAAGATTGAGTACAAATTGGGCTGTCTTCTGATTAGATGTTGAATACACACATACTGTGACTTAGAGTAATGAAGGGCAGCCATTTGTTCTTTCTTTGAACTTCCTGATTTCATGATCATTTATCCTAGAAATTGAAATGTTATTGGCAATTAGTGGCAATTGCATCATCTAATTTCATCCTGTGAAGTAGATATTATTTGCATTTTTACAGATGGTGAAATGGATGCTTAGAAAGGTAAAGGGATGCAGATAGAATCTGAATATTCCTTATTTTTTTCAAAGTAGGACTTTTCTTTTGATTCAGCGTGGTGGTGATGATAATGATAATGATGATAAAGAAGAGAAGGAGGAGGAAAAGAAGGAATAGTTCAGTTTTGTCTGGACCTATGATTCCAACTGCTTAAGAACTTTCAAAAAAGGAAATTATCTCTATCAAGACAGTCAACTATTCTGCAATTTAGTTGTCTGAGGACATAGAGAGGTTAGGATTTACAGAGGGTCACCCAACCAGTACATGTGAAACTCCTACAAGTTGTATTATCCTATTTTTTCAAGTAAAGAATTTGACATGCATAGTTGTAAAATGATATAGAAACTGAATAATGAAGGAGAAGGAGGGAAAGAAGAGAAAGAAATGAAAGGGAAGGAGAAAGAGAAAAAGGGAAGATGAAGAAGGGTGAAGAGGAGAGGAGGTGAGAAGAAGAGAAGGAAAAGGAAAAGGGAGGAAGAAATAGAAAGGACCAAAAAAACAAGTACCACAACCTCTACAACAACAGCAACTCTATGGAAGACCAATTTATTCTTCATGTCACAAGGGATGGGAGAATTGTGCAATCAGTGAATGCTAGCCAGAGTGTTGTATGGCAGAGACTCTATGTAATTTGAGAATGTTATAGTAATTGGGAAAGCAGAAAAAGAAGATGAAAACATTTGGTACTGGGATAACATCCCAGTCATTTAGCTGTAACTATCAAAATGAATCTAAAAAAATAAAGTAGTAGAGGATTGCAGGCTAGTTCTACTCAACTGATCTTGAGAATCGGTTTGGCATGAATTATACTTCTTCATATTCTGGCACCACACAAAAGCAAAACATATGGGGAAAACCAGAAGAATTGGTTGTTTCAACCAATGTTTCACTGCAGAGGACTTGACTGTAGCAGCAAAGTATGGAAGCTCATGAAATGAGTAGAAGATTTGAATATTTTCATGCTGGCTAGTACTACATCATAAATGATTTGATAAAAGGCATTAAGTGCTTAGTAGGTGTCAAGCACTGAACTAAATATTGATGATGCAAAGAGAAAATTAAGGTAGTTCCTACTATAGAGAAACTCAGGTAATGGAAAATCCAACATACATATGACAATTATGGATAGGAAAGGGTATTTTCATTTAGAAATATGGGATAGTGAGTAAAACCATAAGAAGTGTGATTGATGTACCTTATCTAATAATAATGACATTATTTATTTGATTATGGCCATGGTCTTAGAATTGAAAATGAAGGTAAAAATGATATAAAAGATATATATGAAAAAGTTTGATAATGAATAAAAATCTGGTCTAGGATAATAGGATAATATGCTTCATGCATAAAGTTCCATTCAGCCTATGATGAGGAATCATAGTCCAGACTCAAACACAAACTTTGTGATTCTGGGAAAGTCATTAAACCTTTGTTTGCCTCAGTTTCCTGATCTGTAAAATGAGAATAATAACTACCTCTGAGTTCAAATCTGGTCTCAGACACTTAACACTTCCTAGCTGAATGACCCTGGGCAAGTCACCTAACCCCAATTGCCTCAGAAAAAAAGTATACCTAAAAAAGTAAATATATGACAAAAATAGCACTAATATCACAAATGGTTTTGAAGAGGAAATTAACTTATTTAGATAATAATTTTAAAAGCCTATTTTTAATGTGGTGACATGAATCCACCCAAAAAACTCAGCATTTCAAAACAGTAATCTAAAAAATTAATTGGTATCTAATACAGCTTTTATGAATGAATTCATTCTCTCACATTTTTTGGTATAAGGTATGAACATATTTCAGGACCTGCCCACAACAGTATATTTGCCAACTATTGTCATAGTAACAGACAGCAAACACCATCATGGTGTTTTAGCCTCTAGAGAGGGCTACTGAAGATCTGTGGACATTCATTGGAAGCCTATATCAATGGCAAGGTGTTAGATGCAGTAGAATGTTTGAGTATCATTATTGCCCAACAAAACAAAACAGCAAAAAGAGTTATTGGGAGAAAGATCATATTTGCTATATTCCCCTAAGTATCAGTTGAAAACAAAAGTCAAAAAGTTGGTTTATACAAAGAACTAAAGCTAAGAATAAAATAAACATTCCCACATCAATCAAAAACATTACTATACCGGCTTAAGAAATAAAGAAATAAGAGGAATAAGAAAAAAGAAAAGGAGGATGAACATTTTTGGTCATCTACGAGGCACCAAGAAATTCAAAACAGCAACTAAAATGCAAATAAAATAAATAAGGGAGCAATTCCCATCAATGCATTGAAGGATTAAACACATATCAAAAGAATTGTATAATACTCTGCAAAATTAGAAAACAATGGTGCTGATTATTGGCTCAGACACATCATTTTGGTTATAAATTACTTGCAAAGCACTTTACCAGCTTAATCTCACCTTCCTCAACAGAAGGTATTGCATAGCTCATACTAAAAGATGAGAACCCCAGCAATCCCTCCAAATCCAGACCAATTATATGTTTGTGTAATTAATCAAATTATTTACAACTTTGATCATTTTTAAAATCCATAAAGAAATATGAAGAAACAATATATTGGCTGAGAAGCAAAAAGTGCAGGCAAAGATATCCCAAGGGTATACAGATGAATACATTATTGATTCAGTGATTATTGAATAAGCCTCCTGAAAGTTTATATTTATTATGTCATGTCTATTGATTGCTAAAAGACTTAACTTGTTCCACATGAATGGTGTATTCATGTGCAGCAAATATATAAAATGGATCCAAGCATTGCGAGAAACATAAAAACAATAGCTTCTTATTTAAAGAAAACTATTAGCCAGCAATGTATCACCAACACAACAATCTAACAAACTGTCAATATGAAACTTACATGAAGAAGTTTAAGCCTGAGGTGGTTCCACCTAATCTTAAGCCCATTATCATTCCTGAGTAGAATGAAGTATTTTTAAAAAATGAGCAAAAATAAAGAATGGAATATGATTTTCATATCAAAGAGGGAGTCATAACGAAACTTCCTATGAATCCCTTGGTATTCATAGATGACAGCAAGTTATAAGATTACACTGAAAATCACATTTAAATGTTTTTTCATCTCATTGAAAAATGAGAATTGATGATGATGATGACAGCCTTTTATAAAACATTATTTCATTCAATATTAACAGCAGTCCTTCAAAGTAGATTCTCTTATCATTCCCATTTTACAGATGATGGGAAGTTAACTAACCTAGAGAGGGACACACAGCTTGAGAATATCTGAGATACCATGAAAAAAATAAGACCAGATCTTCCTGAATCTACTCTATCCATTACATTTCACTCCTTCAAATATTGTTGGGTTAAAGGTCATGCATGTTTGGGACAGCCTAAAATCATGAGGCTATTCATAAATTCTCACCCTGGAAAATGTTGTGTATGCTGGAAAATGTTTAGCATCTGGCTTTCAGCAAGAGGGTGGGGGTGTCCTATAATACAATTTTAGTTTTAATCTTCACAGTTAACATTTTTCTTTTACTATCTTAAGTGTAGACAATCAACAAAGCAATTAATCAAATCCAGATTTGTAGGGTTTGCTGGTTCTGAAGGTATAAATATTCAAAGTGAAAATTTAGCAATGGAGTCTCTGAACCTATAAGATCAGACTCTCCCATAGGTTTTCTTCTACTCTTCAACATACACACATATTCCCTCACACACAGAGAAAGAAATGGAGAGACAGAAAAAGAGAGGAAGGGGAGCCTTTAAGTTTGGGCTCTTCATTTAATAATGTTTAATTTTCTTTGATTATTTCCAGAGATCCTAATGGACAGATTGCTTTATAAGGTTTCATGTTTGGGGGTACTCTATTCACCTCATCATGTCAGAAAATAAATTAATAAACCTTTCTAGTTATTGCTTTTTCCCTTATTACTTCACTAACTCATTGAAACACTCTTATAAGGAAAAAGATATGATGGTAATCATGCAGAAATGATAGCATCTCCATTAATAACAACAGCAACCATCCTTTCAAAGTTCTGAAACAAGAACCATAAAATAAGTATAATTCTATTTCTGGGTTGTTGAGAGGAGACACATTCACACACACACACACACACACACACACACACACACCCTTTTTTTTTTTACTTTACTTGAACAACTATGATGTGTTGTCATTATGGAAAACAATTCCTATTTTCTTTAAAGTCACTTAGAGATCATTTTCCATGAAAGTATTTACTGGCCTACATGAAGAAATTAGTTGAAATTACTTTGAAAGTGAAGACAAAAATAATCGAGATTCATAAGAGTAAATGGAAGTAAATTTTCAAATGCAAGTAAAAAGGGGGCAGAAAATATCTCTGAAGACATCACCCAGAATGCTAAACATGAAGGAGGAAGGAAACTATGCTTTAAACTTTTAGAAAATAACATCAAAGTAGACCATGAGAATGCCTTCAAGATGTAACTAATCTTCACTTTAAAACTTTCTCCTAAAGATTTCCTTCTATATTTCCATATTTATAGGTAGAAAATGATAATGTATCCTCAAAATCTCTACAAAATTAAGAAGACATTGTCACTCATTGGAAAGAACACTAACTCCAGAGTCCAAGTTTCTAGGATCCAGCCCAAGTCCTACTACTTACTACCTTTGTAACATTAGACAGATCTTAGTTTCTTCACCTGGAAAATGAAAATATTGGACTTGATCACCACTAAGATCCTTGCCAATTCTAAATCTATGATCCAGTTATCTTAGACATCATTCCACTCAATCTATTCATTTTACAGAAAATATATAGGTCCAGTGGCTATTCTAAAGCTACACAGGGATGACCTCACTTGCCATGCTTCCTTTGTAGCATAATTTTAATTTGTCGGCCAATATAAATTAATATCCAAATTTCAGAGGATTTTTAAAGGAAGCAATTAAAAATTTTCTTCCTAGTGGCTGGGATGGGTTTCAAACTATAAAAATCATAAAATTCTATACTTGGAAGGGATCCAAGAAATCATTGAGTAAAAATCATTATTTGATGATGAACAACTTCAAGCAATACTTAGACTCTGCCTGTATTGAATAAAACTGTCTCACAGTAACTTCCACACACTGATACATAATAAAAGCTTAATATTCCTTGAATGATTGACTGATTGTTGTCTTGACTTCAGTCTATATTTATAAACTTATTTCATATGACTTCCCTTCATTCAATAAACTTCCCTTCCAGCTAAACTCAAATACTTGATGTTCCACAAATGAATTCCATTTCTTACCTCCATGTTTTTCACAAAATATCTCCTATGCCTCCTAAATTTTACTTCTGAGAATCCTTAACTTTCTTCAAAGTTCAGATCCAGTAAAATCTTCCTAAATTTGTGTAGAACTGTTCTTACTTAAATTTAGCTGATGAAAAGAAGATGTATTTATAAATATATAAAGCCATCACATTTTCTATATTTCCTTTTCCAAAAACTGTGAATGTTTTTGATTGAAATTTAAAATAATATAAACCTTCCTTGAAAGTTTTGCCCCAAAGCCTCACTTTGGCATATAAATGACTCGAGATTCTCAATTCAATTCAACATATGTTAATTAAACAACTATTTAAGAGCCAATATTCTGAGAACAAAAAAATGAAATAACTCATTCTTTTTAGAATTTAAATCTTCTGAAATTATAGGTTTAGTAATTATTGGTTTAGGAAAACACTTGAATAAGGAAACTCTATATCAATGCAGTCAGCATCTTCTCTGAAACTTGTGTTCTCCAAGAATTTTTCCAGAATATTCAAAGTTTAAGTAACCTGTCATAGGTCACCTACTATGGAATCTGTTCTTTATTAACTGAGTAACCTTAGATAAATTGTGTAACTTCACTGGGGCTCAGTTACATCTTCAAGAAAATGAACTTTGAATTTTTCTGAGGTGGGACTTGAGACCTGCTCCTGAACTATAGGTGACATATACAGAAATGTGTATTTATATAGGTAGAAAAAAAGATAGGTCATTAGAAAGAAAGATAAGTAGATAGATATGGAGGGAGGGTCAAAGCGAATGGGAAGAAACAAAAAAAAATAGAAATTGAGGCAGAGACAGAGAAAATGGCTTACAGAGTATTTTCCTTCATTCTGGATTTTGATGTTCACAATTAGAATACAAGGTATGTAGTAGAGATATTATTCCTGGGTATTACTGATATTATTACCTCTATTTTACAGATAAGGAAATTGAGATTCAAAGTAGTTATATGATTTGCTAACAGTCATCTATCTAGTAATCATCCAGCTACAAGGCTATTGCCCCTTCCACCACACTTCATTGCCCCAAAGGTAATGCCAGTATAGTACAACTTTTGGCAAGTTCTGGCAAGATATAAAACCTTGAGAATGGCCAATTATTTACTAAGTCCTTTAAGGATCAATTTAATTATGTTTGGAGAGCTCCTCACTAAGTTACTGATGGGTTTATCACTCATTCTGAACACAGAATATCATCATTTATGTCCTGTATGGCTTGAAATCAGCCAAAGTGGGGAGAATATTCTTTCTAGTAAAATCACACATTCTCAGAAAAAAAAAACATTTTAAAAGTCAAAAAACATTCCAATTGAACTTTCCCAAACTTTCCTTGCAAATGTTTTCCCTCACGAATGAAGTGGTCTGTTCTAATACCAAGCAGACAGACAAATTCTATTTTCTACATGGGAACATTCTCAAGGCCATTTGCCTGAACTGTCTTTGCTTGATATTTTATAACATTTTTAAAATTAGCTCTTCATCAGATTATTTAATGAGGGGAGATTTACAAGGCACAGCACCACATTTGCTCAATGTACAATTGGGTTACACAGTTCATAGACCACAAATTGCCTTCATGCTGAAAGAAGAACATTTACTATAAGAGTAATGTAGGTGAAGTTCTCTCCTATAGATTACCACATGGGGCTTGTTCAGGCAAAGATTAATAGCATCCAGCCAACACAGGCAGAATG
The DNA here is from genome assembly GCA_023553655.1 of Myrmecobius fasciatus. NCBI lineage: Eukaryota > Metazoa > Chordata > Mammalia > Dasyuromorphia > Myrmecobiidae > Myrmecobius > Myrmecobius fasciatus. The sequence goes on along the minus strand of JAJPUD010002052.1, from coordinate 223,595 downwards.
TTAGGAAACATTTCAAAATGGTGAGATCTATCAGCATATGGACTAATCTCTCAAGGGAACTAATGGGAGTCTAATCACTTGAGTCATTTAATACTGGTTCAGACAAAGTCATTCCGGAGAAAACCACTGTACACTGGCAGGGTGATGGACTGGATGACCTAAGAAGTCTCTTCCATCTCTAAGTTTTATAACATAATGAAACAAGGTCATATATTAAAAATGAATGCATCTACTAACATAATTCATTCTCCCCTCCAAAAAGGACCACATTTTAAAATTTTGAAAATTTACACTTAATCATAGGGAATTATGAGTCATCTGAAAATCATCTTAAAAATCAGCACCATCCTTTGACCCAGAAATCCCTTTCCTTGGCATATGGCCTGAAGAGTCAAAGATAGAAAGAAAAATGACATCTGTGCAAAAATATTTATAGCAGCACTTTTATAGTAGGAAAGACTTATAAATAAAGTAGGTACCCATCAATTAAGGAAATTCTTAAAGAAATTATGGTATAATGGATAATGAAATATCACTGTGACATAAAAAGCAATAAATATAAAGAATTCAGAGAAATATGCATGAACTTATATGAATTGAGGCAAAGTAAAGTAAGTAGAAGGAAAGCAATATAAAAAAGAAAATTATATTTAAAAAAGAAAAATATAAGTTGACAGTACACATATAAAAATAAAATGAATCTACATCTGAATGCTATGTTATATAGCGACAGAGTATATCCCTAAAGTAGAGAGAAAAGGAAAAAAAAAGTTTCTCCCTCATTCTCAAGTGTATTTAGTTTTGTAGAATTGATTTTTCTTCATTTTCCTTTTTCATTCTTTATTCCAGAAGATGGCTATAGGTATAACATCTGGAAATGAAATTGATGTGAAAATAAAAATATAAACATATATTTTTTAAATCTTTATGCTCTCTACAATAACTTCCATCATCCAGGTTTATTTCTTCAAAAAACAAATGTTTCTACTTTTATACCTAACATTCAGTCCCATGATATGCTTTGTAAAAGAAAAAAAAAAAAAACCTATAAGCTGTGTGACCCTGGGCAAGTCACTTAACCCCAATTGCCTCAGCAAAAAGCAAAAAAATAAAAATAAATAAAAAATAAATAAATAAAATATGTTCTTTGTTGCATTTGTCCATTTGTTTTTCAGTCATGTCCAACTTTCTATGACCCTATATGGAGTTTTTTGGTTAAAGGTACTGAAGTGATTTGCCATTTCCTTCTCCAGTTCATTTTACACATGAGGAGACTAAAGCAAATAGGTGACTTGTCCAGGGTCATACAGCCAATTTGAGGCCAGATGTGAACTCAGGAAAATAAGTTTTCCTGACTGTAGGCCCAGAACTCTCTACTGCAAAACTTCTAAAACTGTTCTTTGCAGCCCCATATGGAGTCACATAACTTCATGTGGAGTCACAAGATTTATTAACAGTAAATATCTGATTTGTATACCTATTTTATATATCTATATAAATATAATTATAAATTATAATATAATAAATATGCAATAGATATACTTACATAAATATATTTTATATACATCTATAGGGACATATAAAATTTTCTCAGGCAAAAAGAGGTCATAAGTGGAAAAAGTTTATGAAACCCTGTTCTACTATATCACCTTACTAACCATGTGTGATCTTAACCGTCCATGAATTGTAGAGAACTGTTAAAGTTATTGTGACATTTAACTGTTTTTTCCCTTTTCTTTTAAGAATGATTTCTATTGGACATTTGGAGAAGGGATAAGGGTTGGAAAATAACAATGGTATTAAAAATAAAAAGACTAACCATTTTTCCCCC
>JAJPUD010002052.1:140062-221364 GCA_023553655.1 Myrmecobius fasciatus | reverse complement strand
TATATATATATAATGTGGAGAGCCCTTTCAGGTCTGCTGACATCTCTAACCAGACTGTAACCTTGCACCAGTGATATTCCTCAAACTGAGAGGGCCAGAAATTGGTTTATGGGTCCACAGATGGATCAATCAACAAGGATTTAGTACACCCCTACTATATAATGATTGCCCCTGTCCTAGGTAGTAAAGTCACAAAGGCTAAAAGAAAAGAATCTCTTTACTAAAAGAGCTTTCATTATATCAGAGGAGCCTAGCACATATATATATAAAAGTCATTTATTATTATTTAATAAAAATAGCTAGCATTAATATGCTTTAAGGTTTGCAAAGTGCTTTATCCAAATTATCTCAATAGATCCTCACAACAAGGTTATGAGTTAGCCCCTCACATTATCACTATTTTATATGTGGCGGAATGAAGATTTAAAGAAATTAAACTATTTATCCAGGGTCACATAGTGTCTATGACAGGATTTTTGAACTTGGGTTTTCCATGCATCCAATCCAGTATTCCTGTCCAGTGAAATATCTAGCTGCTTCATACCCAAGTCATCCTTCTCCTACTAGAAATTAGATACTGCTTCTGAAAGCCTGGGCTCTGACAAGCCTTTTGTTGCATCTTATTTAGAACACAGACTACTGACTACTCCCCTAATAAAATATCAGTTCCTTCCAAATAGGGATATTTTTTTCTTTTGCAGGGTTTGTAATGCAGTAGATACATACTAAATATCCAATTAATTAATGAAGGCTTTGCTGGTTATTAGCATAAGTGGCTCAGTGGATAGAGTGCTGAGTGTAGAGTCAGAAAGCATATCATGGAACTGAATGTTAGGTATTAAAGTAGAAACATTTGTTTTTTGAAGAAATAAACCTGGATAATGGAAGTTACTGTGGAGAACATGGAGATTTAAAAAAATTTTAAAAACATATGCTTATATTTTTATTTTCACATCAATTTCATTTCCAGATGTGCTACACCTAGAGCCATCTTCGGGAATAAAGAATGGAAAAAATGAAATCTTCCTCACCAGTTGTGTGATCATGGACAAGTCACTTAACTCTATCTCAGTTACCTCATCTGTGAAATAAGCTGGAGGAGGAAATAGCAATTGACTCTAGTATCTTTGCCAAGAAAACCCCACATAGAGTGTGAAGCAACTGAACAACAGGGAAGTTACTTAATCATTCATTTATCCATCCATTTATTTAATTATTCATTAATTAATTTAGCTGTTAATTTAACCAATTATCTTTTAATCATTTGTTTTTTCTTAGAAGGTTTTGGATGGGCCTTAAGACTTACTTGACTCGGGAGATTAAGGTTTAAGTCATAGATGTCAAGAAGCTTCTTGATAGCATAAGGACTAAAGTAAGCCTATGAGAAGGTAGGAGTTCCTTTTCTTCAAGCTTAACCAGAATGTCAGCACTTTTAAAACAAAACCACAGAATTTTAGAATTAGAAGAGACACAGCATCCTTCAACCCGTACATAAAAACAAATCCCCATCATAAAGTACCAGGCCAAGTGATTGTCTACCCAGCCTCAATTTGAGAGCCCATTTTATGTTTGGATAGCTCTAACCTTATTATTCTAATAATTTCCAATTTAGTATTTCCTAATATTTAGTATTAGTATTTTCTCCAATCTAGCCCAATTTTTTTTTCCCTGAGGCAATTGAGGCAATTGTGACTTGCCCAAGGTCACACAGCTAGGATCTATTAAGTGTCTGAGGCTGGATTTGAACTCAGGTCCTCCTGACTTCAGGGCCAGTTCTCTATCCACTGAGCCATCTAGCTGCCCCCATATTTTTGGTTTTAATACATATTTCTACTCATTGATTCTGTTTTTGCATCTGGCATGTTTAATGCTGAACATGTCTAATCTTTCTTCCATATAGCAATGCTAAAAATATTTGAAGACATGTACAATGACTCCGTGTGCCACCATTCCAATCACACCTTCCTCTTTTCTTCCTCTCCCCTCTCTTTTCCCCTTTTCTCTCCTCTGCTTTCTTCTTTTCTTCTCTTCTTCTCTCCCTCACTTCTCCTTTCAGCTTCATTTTATGTGTTAAACTCTCTCAATTGAATTCAAGCTCCTTCAGTGAAGGAACTATCTTTCTTTCTGCCTGTATTTTTATATCCAGCATTTAGTAAAATGTCTGGCACATAATGAGCACTTTATAAATACTTATTGACTTGAATTGACATACATATATGTTTACTTAAGAATCATTATTTAATGGGTTTATTTTTAAATAGTACACATATCTTGTACTAAGGCAGTGTAAGCTTTGTTAGTATATAGATGTATAGATACATAGACAGACAGAGATAGGAGATATATAGTAGATGATTAATAGATACATACACATACACACACACACACATATATATATACTTACAAAGGTGGAATGAAGTACATAAATAGAAACATATATATACACACACACAGACACACACACACACACACATATATACATATATATATAATGTCCTGACATGTATATATGCATGTGTATGTATATAATTAAGTTGAGAAACAATACTCAAATGAATAATTCAAATAACTATATAATAGCTAACTATAAAATTATTTGAGAGGGAGGACATTGATAGATGACCAAATTGGGAAAGAACATAAAAATAACTGTTCCTATCACAGGACAGAATTAGCCTTAAAGGCACCCAGAAATATCCTTATTGATTTGTAAAATTCTTCCCCCTACCAACCCCTTAGTTTTGGAAGACGGGAACACACAATGACCAGGCTCTACTCTCATTTCACCCAGTTTGTGTCCCAGGAGATCAGCAGCCCCAGTGTACTTGCTTGGCAGATAGAACAGAATAAACAATTTTTTCATGCCCACTGACCCAACACCTTTCTCCTCTGAGACTTGAAATTCTTCTAACTCCCTGTTCTTAGCAGGTAGCCTCTTGATATGATAGAAACAATCCCTTTTTAGCTTATCTTATAACTTGATCCACAACACATAAGCTTTGCCAGTGCTGAAATTCCACCAATCTCACCATTTGTGGGAAGGGAACAGGGCTGGGAGGTGTTGAAGAAGGCTTTCTCAATGATATGGCAAAACTCATTGTTGGTCTGCCAGCAGACTCCTGCCAGGTGGGTATTTAGCTTAGCGCGACCTGAGCTGGGGCCAGAGAAAGAATATTGCCATGCTCCATAGGTTGCTATGATTTTTGAATCTGATATTTTGAGTTACTTCCAGGAAACCCAGTTGGTTTCAGTGTGCTCCTCTTTGGGGAAAGCCAGCTGAGATTGACTCTCAGGCCTGGCACTGAGTAATGGGCAGGCTGCTGGCCTTCCTCAAACTGTTGTAGTTGTATTTCACCCAGGAGCCCTGGAAGCCCTTGGGCAATGGGTGTACTTAAAATAAATCAAATAAGAAGTAAATAATTTGAGTAGGTCAGACCTGTCATTCAAATGCCTCCAACAAGCAGCATAGGGCTTTTTAGAAGAAAAAGCGGGAGTGCTCAAAGCAGGATCTGCTTTGCTGAGGGGAGGAGGAGACTGGTCTCATTTGAGTCTCAGCCTTGAAAAAGAATTTGAAGAGATTATGGAGCTCATAATGCCTTCATGATGCCTTTGGAAAACAGAGCCAGAGAAAACAGAGATAGAAGCCCTTCAGATGCAAGGCAGAATAACTTAGAACTGTATGTCACTTTTTCATATATTTTAATTTTGAAGTTGCCCACACAGACCCACTTGTTTCTTACAAACAACTCTCCCAAAGACATTTACCACCAGAAATGTGACACTAATATAAAATAGGAAGCTGAGCAAGGAAGATGGACGATCTCTGAATAATTTAAACACATTCTTCCCCTTGGAAGACTTTCTTTTTAACCTCTGAAACTTTACCTGACCTTTTTCCTTTGGCTGTGGCAGTAAGACAGGAAAAAAGGCCATCTGTAGCATCCAAGGGGATGGTGGGGGGGGGGAATGTACAAAAGACTTTAAAAAACAATCAGGCTCCTTTAAAAAAAGGGTTTTTTTGGTTTGTTTTTTTGTGGAGTATTTGGATTGTAGTTTTCTGCTTTGTCCCTAAACTGTATGTTCTAAAATGGGAAAGGGGTGAATTTAGGTGAGGCACTTGGCTCTTAGCCTACTAGCCCTTCCTCGTTCCACCCCAAAGGAAATTGAAAAAGGATCTTGAATTTTTCAAATCATGGATTCACTGGTCAAAGGTTGAGTGTGGACAAAGAGCACAGCACACACAAATGGATGGTTGTTAATTGAGTTCTTGCTATGTCTGGCCATTTGAGGTCACGGTTTCATGATGAAGGAAATGGAAGGTCTAGGAAGCAGGAAGATGTCTCCCCGGGAGATGGCTGGTCAGGAGTCCAAAGAAGCTTGCTGGAAGTGGGAGATTTTGACTAAGAGCCAACAGGAGAATGGCTAAAAGAGAGAAGGCTGGATGGCCTAGAAATCTGAGTCAGAAAAGATTTCCTTCAGATCCAATCACATGGTTCAAGAATGGGATAAAGACAAAAGCTTATACAATTCAAGGAAGTGAGAGCCAGATTTTAGCATCATGGATTAAGAGCTTGAAGAGACTTTTCAACAGTCCCACTTTACAGATGAAATAAATGAGGCACAAATCTGGTCTTCTTAGCTATGTGACCCTGGCCAAGACACTTAACCCCAATTCCTCAGCATAAAAAAAAAAGAATAAAAAGAATAACTGAGGTACAGAAGGGGGAATTTAACTACTGAGAGAAAATTAATATGTGTATGTGGAAGGATCTGGATTCAGATCTTCTTTCAGTCTACTTTCCTAGGCCAAGATACAATGTGAGAGCAAGTGGTTCTGCTATCAATAGATTTGTATAATAAAGATAATTCAGAATAGCAATGACATCGAATCCATCATTTACCTTTTGTTCTGTCTCAAAATCATTTGATAATAAGCCAGAAAGGATGTTGAGCATGTCCAATCCTAAATGATATAATTATCTGCAAGAAAGAACTGTGATCTCTGTCTGGACATACTAACAGAAAACACCAAAGAGCCTGGAGATGAATTTTTGTTGGCTAGGTGTGGAGGCTAGACTGGAGATGTCAGCCTCACCTTCCCCTGAAGCACTGATGCACTTAGATAGGGTAGGAAATAACACCCAAAAGAGCTTACAAGCTACAAACCAATCTATCAATGGATCAATCAACCAGCATTTATTTAACACAACCCCTCATGTGTGTTGTCTCCCTTCATTAGAGTGTTAGTTCATGGAGGCCAAGGACTGTGTTCCTTAATTATATCCCAGCACTAATGCCTGGAACACAGTAGACACAATAAATATGTACTGAATCCATTGGATGCCGAGTGCAAGATACTAAGAATACAAAGACAAAATTTAAATAGTCTACCATTCTAAAGAACTTATTAGAAGTAAAATAGCAAGAAACAATACATGTATATATATGCATATATGGATAGATATAGATATACACACATATATAAGTATGTAGTATATATATGTATATATGTAAATGAATATATGCATAAATTTATGTATGGCAGCTAGATACCACAGATAATAAAGAGCCAGACCTAGGAAAGAAATACATCTTTCTAAATTCAAATATGGCCTCAGATACTTTCTAGGTATAGGACCCTGGACAAGTCACTTAACCATTTTTGCCTCAGTTTCCTCATCTGTAAAATGAGTTGGAGAAGAAAATGGCAAACCATTGCGTATCTTTGCCAAGAAAACCCTACCTGTGTTCATAAAGAATCAGGCATGACCGAAATAATTAAACAACAGCAACAAAAATGTATATATGTGTGTGTGTATGCATATATATGTGTGGGAACACACATAAATATATGTGCATATATATATATATATATATGAAGAATAAAAAGTTTTTAAAATAGATGAAAATTTGAGGGAGAGGCACTAGTAGATAGGAGTATTAGAAATATATTAAGGAAAATATATTTGAGCTGAATATGATGAAAGAATATAGGGATTTTAAACATTTGGGGTAAAGAGGAAACATAAAAGACATGGGAAAAGGCATGTAATAGAAAGTTATTTATGAAGAACAAGAAGATCATTTTAACTGAACTAAACAATGAATGAAGGGAGATAAAGTATAAATTATAAAGGCAAGTTGGGTTCAGTCATGAAAGGAGATTCATGTCAAGTAAAGGTTTTTATTTAATCCTAGAGGTAAGAGGGAGCCATTAGAGTTTATTGGGCAGGGAAGTTATCTATCATGTCATGTCTGGAAAATACATTAGAGAAAGGAGAGACCTGAAATAGGAACACCAATTGGAAGTCTACAGTAATAGTCTAGGGAAGAGTTGATGAGGACCTATATATTAACAATATTATTTTAGTAGGAGTGAATCATAAAATCATAGATTTAGAGTTAAAAAACAACTTGGAGGTCATCTAACTTCCTTATATAAGATTATTTTTTTTAAATGAGGTCCAGAGAGATCAAGCTCCTTATTCAAGGTCATTCAAAGTTTCAAAGCAGGTTCTTTAACAACAAACCCAGCTTTCTTTCCATCATATTATCATGTTCCTTAAGCCTAAACTGGGATGGGAACCATAATGGTTCCATAAGTAGAAAGGAGACAGAAGCAAAAAGTGATAGGACCACTTGAGACAATCAACCCAATATTCACCATGAGTCCTGAGCAATCCACAAAGCATTGCTCAGGAGAGATTAACATTCCCAGTTAAGAAATGCTTTCATGTTCAGCAATTGCCATGAGACCAATGAGATGATACCTAATCAATGCTATGTGACAAGGATCCTAATGGTAAGCACCTGCCCAATAATTAGATCATGAAAGAGCAATACGAGCATAGCTCCAGAAGAAAATGATGGTATTTAGTAAACAGTATGTGTAAGATGAGGACTTGAACTCAAGTGATCCCAAGTTCTCTCAACAGTGCTATATTTTCCCTTTCCTTTTACTCTTATTTTACCTAGTTCAGAAAGCAGTAAACTAGATTAAGGAATAGTAAAATTCAATTCCATAGACAGCAAGGTTATAAGCTCTAAAAGGATGTTCTATTTACGATTATGTCATTTAATAATGACTGCATCTTCAGTGTCCTCATTTGCCACCATCTCACTGTTATAAATAAACACCAAGCAGAAAGGGAAATTCCATTTAAAGTAACTGTAGATAATGCATATATAAATATATTACTTATATAAATATAATATATAAAAATATTTTGCACTCCAATTATCAAGACAAACCCCCAAACTATATAAACACAATTACAAAGCACTTTTCATGCAATGTTATAGCTAAACAATTGAAAAAATAATAAACTCTTATGGGTAGGCCAAGATAATATATTAAAAATTCCACCTAAATTAATTTATTTATTCAGTGTCATAGCAATCAAGCTACTAAAATTTATTTTATGCAGTGAAAAAATAATAAAATTTATCTGCAAGAACTAAACACTAAAAATATCAAGGGGAGTAATAAAAAGAAACCTTTCAAGGAAGGGAGCCTAACAATAGCAGATCTAAAACTATATTATAAACCAACAATCATCAAAAATATTTGATATTTAGAAATAGCATGATGGATAACTGAAATAGGTTAGGTACACAAGACACAACAGTCAATGACTATAGTAATATACTGTTTGATAAATTGAAAGACTTCAACTTCTGGCATAAGAACTCACTATTTGACAAAATTTGCTAGGAAAACTGGAAAATAGTATTACATAAACTAGTTAGGCATTGACCAACATCTCACACCTTTTATCAAGATATGGTCAAAAAGGGTATGTAATTAGACAAATTAGAAGAGCAAGGAACAGTTTACTTATTAAATCTACATAGAAGGGGGAATTTATGACCAAACAAAAGATAAAGAACATTATGAAATGCAAAATAGATAATTTGATTAAATTAAAAGGTTTTTGCACAAACAAAACCAATGCAATCAAGATTAGGAAGGAAACAAAAAGCTAGGAAAGAACTTTTATGACCAATATGTCTGATAAAGGCCTCATTTTAAAAATATATGAAGAACTGAGTCAAATTTGTAGGAAAAAAGTCATTCTTCAATTCATAAATTGCCAAAGATTATGAATAGGAAATTTTCAGATGAAATTTAAAGCTAAGTTATATGACAAAAATTTTCTAAATCACTATTGATTAGAGAAGTACAAGTGAAAAAAAAAACTCTGAGCTACCACCTCACACCTATCAGATTGGCTACTATGACAAAAAAGGAAAATGATAAATGTTGTAGAGGATGTGGAATAATCAGAACACTACTGTATTTTGGTGGAGTTGTGAACTGATCCAACCATTCTGAAGAGTAATTTGGAACTGTGCCTAAAGGGTTATAAAGCTGTGTATAACTTTTGAACCAGCAATACAACTACTAAGACTGTATCTTTAAGAGATTATTTTAAGAGGGAGGGGAGAACTACTTGTATGAAAATATATAAGAACTCTCTTTGTGGTGACAAAGAATTAGAAATTGAAGGGATGCCCATCAATTGGGGAATGGCTGAACAAATTGTGATATATGAATGTAACTGAATTCTATTATTTTATAAGAAATAAGGATGAGGTGGATTTCAGAAAAACCTGGAAAGACCTTTGTGAACTAATGCTGAGTGAAGTGAGCAGAACTATTATATACAGCAACAGAAAGATTATGTGTGATCAACTATGACAGGTTTAGCTCTTTTCAACAATACAATGATCTAATACAACCTTGACCAGCCAATCCCACCAACCATCATTGCAGTAAATCCTTTTTTCACTGTCCAAACCCTATCATCAGATTATTAGTGGTCATCTATAGACAGAGCAGTCCCAAATGCTATCACTGAAAGGAACCATGGAGTTTTCTCTTCCTCAGTTAAACTGTTTTCTTTGATTAATTAGTTCCGGACATAGAACACCTCTTGCCCCAATGATTATTATGTTGTTTTTGCTTCTGTTTTTGTTCTTATGTTTGTTGCTCAGTTGTTTCTAACTCTTCATGAGCTCATTTGGATAATCCTAGTGAAGACACTAGAATGATTTGCCATTTCCTCTGTCAACTCATTTCTCAATTGAGGAAACTGAGGTAAACAGGGTTAAATGACTTGCCCAGGGTCACACACCTAGTAAGTATCTGAGGTCAGATTCGAATGCAAGTCTTTCTGACTCCAGTCCTGGTACTCCTATCCAGTGTGCCACTTAGCAGCCTCCAGTCTCTGTTAGTGGTGCTGACTCATACATTCCCATCTCTGTCAAACATAGATCAGAGTCCTACTCTAATCTGCTCCTTGAACCCACTATATTTTTGATAAGGTATCATTTCATCTGCCCTTGTTCTACCAGACCCTCATAGTTTTGTCGTGTGTCCTGTAACTTTCCCTGAATAAGTACTGCATGGCCTTTGCATGAACTACTATGAACTGAACATGAACATAAGACCTTTTTATGTGTTCTCATTTTAAAATAGAATAGGAGTTCCCTAAGAGAAGGAAAGTTCACTTTCTATTTTGTTAGACAGGGAGGGAACAGTGGGCAAAATGTTAGATTTGCAGATAGAAAGCATTCAAATATTACTTTAGACATTTAGTTGTATAACCCTGGTCAAGTCACTTAATCTCAGCCTTGATTTATTTATTGTACAACAATAATAACACCTAACTTTCAGGATTGTTGTATAGATTAAATGAGATTTTATGTGTGTTTTGAAAATTTTAAAGCAATATTAACTATTCATGATTATGATTATCAATTCCTACAATGTAGCATAGTGTTTTTTTGTTTTGTTTTGTTTTGTTTTGTTTTTTTGTTTGCTTTTTTACTGAGGCAGTTGGGGTTAAGTGACTTGCCCAGAGTCACACAGCTAGAAAGTATTAAGTGTCTGAGGCCAGATTTGAACTCAGGTCTTCCTGATTTCAGGGCTGGTACTCTATCCAATGCATCACCTAGCTGACCCCTTAGCATAGTATTTTGCACAATGTAAATGATTTAAAATGTTTTGACAATCCATTCCCTTCAGGAATGTGGGGGAGCCATCTATCACCTGGCAGGATTCAATTGTTAAATTTTTATTATGAGCATTTCACCTCAGAAATCAGCAAATGTTACAAATCAAAGCTTGATTTGTGTTTTGTTGAATTTCTAGACTTAAGAAATTAATGGAGAAAATTATAATAATGTAAATTAAACTTAAAAGTGTGTCTCATATACATGGTTGTTAAACATTAACCTGCACACCCAATTCTTTTTTTGTAGGGAGGTTTCCTTTCTATACGGTTAGGTTTCATATTTTATGATCCCTCATTCTTTGGGTACTCCTTCCATTGATGCAGAAGCACTTAATGAATGTATTGAATTTAATTAAATTAATCAAAAGTAAATAATAAATCAATTAATGAGCATTTATTAAATGCCTAATATGTGCCAGTCACTAGGTTTACAAATCATAAGCTAAACATTCCTTTTTGTTGAGTAGCTTGATTCTACCCTAGATCAGATCACATACACAGCTAAGAAATTAATAATACTGCTTCATGTAATTCTCTTTATTGATTTCTACAAAAAGGATGAATTCCCTTTTCTTTTTCTTTGCCAGATTCCCTAGGCCTATTTCCTTTTGTATAAAGGTGCTTGATTGATTCATTAATTTAGCAGCTACTACCTACTCTGAAATTTCAGATCTGAACTGAACACTGGTTATCTCTTCACTCAGTAGCTTAATCTGAGACAAAACAACTCAGAGCACCATCTACAAGCTGAAATCCATTTTGGGGATTTATGAAAATACTGAAGAACCAAAATCTTTCATATACTTGACTACTTCAATCCAAATTACACTTACTTACCTTCCTTGTACCAAAAAACCCTATTTCTTCCCTTCTTTACCACCATATGACTAAACATTACATTTTCCCCAAGATGGCAGGACTACTTATTAACACAAGTAGCTAGAAGTCTTCCTAAACCTGAAATGGTAAAAACTAAGAAATTCTCCCTGGCAAAACATTCAACATGTTCTAGAAAATTTGATTTAAAAGACCAAAATTGGACATGTTAATCTCCTCTGGCTAAATGTCTAGCCTTTGTATGATGATATATTAACTGAAAGATTTTCTGATGCCTTTTCATATTTCATTTAAGGGTATCAAATGGATATGTATAAAACAACTGTTATGTCCAAGTCTGCTACTTGCAGATGACACAAAGACAAAAAAAAAAAAAAAAGCAACCTGTCTTATTTACAGCTTACATTCTACTACGGCAAAATTTCTTAACCTAAAAATAAAGGGTCTATAGATAGATTTCAGAGAATATGTGGATTGGGATGGGAAAACATCATTATTTTTACTACCTTCTTACTATAATTGAGCATTTTCTTCAATTTTTAACGTTTTTCTATATAAGACTCCATAAACTTCACCAAACTTCCAAAGAGTTCCAGGACACACACACACACACACACAGAAGTGTCCAAGGGGAAAGTTAGCTACCCTATATCCCAACCAGGCTATGACAACTATGAACACAAAGCCACTGTTATTCTTTGTAGATTTTAATTGAAGATTATCTTGAGATGAAACTGTTTAGAGGTGACCTTGTGGAGTTTGGAAGATCTATAGATTTGAAGCTAAAATGAGTTGGGTAGGTACAAATGGCATGCTCCATAAGTATGATACTAGATAGAGATAGATACTAGATAGAACAAAGGAGAGAGAAGACAAAAGGCTGTAGGATAGGAATAAAAGATAGAAGATGTTACAATTATTAGCAATAATAATAATAGCAGTTAACAGTATTTTAAAGCTTGCAAAGTGTTTTAAATGTATCTCATTTGATCCTCATATTAACTCTGAAAAGCATGTGCCATTCTTATTCCCATTTCACAGATGATGAAATTGAGACTAAAGAGAGTTTAAATGACTTTCCTGTGGTCACACAGTGAGTAAGGTTTTGTGGGGAGATCTGATCCCAAGGTTCTCCTATTAGTCCTAGCCATTCTAAATTGTCTAAACAAAAGGTCATGGCTTATATTTTAATGTCATCTAAAAATTCTATATACTTCATTGACTAAAGGTAGAACTATCAAAGGGTCAACCCAGATCAAGAATATCTGAATTTAAGATCTGCCTCCAATGCTTATTGGATGACTCACCATTCAGTACTTCCAGGCAACTTCCTAAGATTTTAATATGCAGAGCAGTTGTAAATCTGCATTTATGGAGGCATTTTTCACCCTGGGAGTTCCCTCCAGTCATAGTGGATAAGATCTGAATTCAAATCCTACCTCAAACATATACTACATATGTAGTCCTAAGCACGTCACTTGATGTCTATCAACTTGAATTTCTTCATCTATAAAATAAGGACCCTCACAGAACCTGGTTTTCTTAATTGTTACAAGAATTAAATGAGATAGCATAAGCAATACATTCTGCAAATCTTAAAGTGCCATATGAATTTATCATCATTGTCATCATCAGCATGTCCTTCATTACTATTAATTATCATTTAATTATATTGGATATTATAGTGTAAATTATGTATATATTAATTATGTACATTGAATATATTATGTATTAATTAATTATTATTCCATCTAATGAATTCATTTAGCATCTTTACTGTCTAGTTAAGCAACCTTGCTAAATAATCAATGGGAAAACACACAAGAAGAGAGTTTCCCCATGTAGGGAGAATTCATACTTATATCTTTCACCAGTAGATCAGCTTCCAAAGAGTATTCCTATATCCAGGTGGTGATTATTTTTCTTTTGTTTATTTGGAGGGAGGAAAAAGAGAGCTTGTGACCATTTTTTTTGCCATAGGTACATTTCCTCTATTTAATTATTTGACACAGTTGACTCATGCCTGTGTAATTATCTCTTGGTGTGTTTAACATTAATGTATAATGGTGCTGTATTTCCAAGCCAAATGGAATTTTTATGAGACCATGCAACCCTTCTTGGCTTCCCTTTTTGTTTAATGGTCATGGTGTTGCAAACAGCAATGTGCAATATGAACAGTTAAACTATTCTCTTAATTATTGCATCTGGTTTTCCATACCCTGCCCATCTAGTATGTTTTAATTGAAGGGCAGAAAAGATCTCTGGTTGATCATTGATGGCTTTAAATTGGCACATAATGATAATACTGAGTTCTGGAGGGAGTTCTCCCTAAATCTCAGCATATGTCTTTATGTTAAACAATTAAACCACATCTGGATAGAGAAAGCTGATCACTATATTTCTCAGTGGACTGGAGGAGAAAACAGATTCCATGGGCTGAGTACTTGCTAATATGTATGTCTGTGTGTGTGTGTGTGTGTGTGTGTGTGTGTGTGTGTGTATAATATATAGGGGGAAGGAAAGAAAGAGGAGGGAAAGAAGGAGAGAAACAGAGAGAGAGACAGAGAGAGACAGACAGGCAGACAGGCAGAGACAGAGAGGGAGGGAGTGAAACAGAAAAAAAGAAAGGAGAGGAAAAGAGAGAAGAGGAAAGTAGAGGTGAGAGATAACCTTGAACTAAAGAATATTTTCAGATAAAAAATGAACAGGTGTTTGAAAGAAAATTCTCACAATGAAATACTTTTTTTATATATCAGCAAGGGCATTTAAGCAATAATGAGGAGATTTCATGCATTTTATGCAAGAGTACCAGAGGGAATTAGGAACAGAAGAATATAAAGATCTTATTTCAAGAAAGTATATTATTATTAGGATTTGTCGAAACTCCTGTGTAGTCTTAGCTCAACCAGAACCTGCTTAGCACTAAAAAGGGAGTGTAAAAAAATGAGAGTGTGCAGAGCTTTTAGGAAGGGTTAATGAGCTTTTTCACAGGGCCTGAGGCAAATCAAATAGAAAATTTATGAGTAAACATATTTCCAAGTAAGATTTAAGGTGAATTTCAACTGTCCCCAGTGCAGTGAAAAATCTTATTGCTACACAACTTCCTTCATAGAACTGTATTGCTAGAAAAGCCTTTAGACATCAAAGTTCAGACCCTCAAATAAGGAAACTAAGATTCAGCAGGAAAAAAATAACTACTCAAAAGTCATACTGCATTAATTGACAGAAGCAAGGTTTGAATCCAGATCCTGTGGTGACAAAGTTCATGTTCTTTCTAATGGACTATATTCCCTGCTTTTTCCACAATAATAATTTTCCACTTCATAATCCACTAAAATCTGTATTATGCGTCAATAGTTGTGTTGATCCTTTATAGAAATAGATAAATGTAAGGAGGGTTAATGGATAGTGAAGATGACTATGCTTGTTTGACTCACAGAGACATAGCACAGACAGCTCTAACTTCTTCTTCCCACAACCTTATCCAAAGGAGACTTTAATTCCTTCCAAAAGAGAAATTAGGAGATTAATACTTTCTCCTGGGAGAAAGGTGGATACTAAGCTAGAAGTATATCTTCTCCCTTAAATACTGTTCATCTGGAAATAGGATTGGGTTCCATGTAACTTTTGATCACTCCATCTTTTGGAGAGAAAGGGACTCAGAATTCTACATCTAAGACTTGATCCTGTCCCTACCTAATACCTATTCCACAATGAACACAGATAGCAAATAGAAAAGAAACCATCAGTGATTCAAATCAGTATTAGAACAAATATCAGAGAATTTAAACATAGGAACATATATAACAAACAATGGAGAGTGAAAGAACACTTTCATTGGGGACAAAGTAACTCGTGTCAACCAAGAAGAAGGGTCCTATATCTCCACTGAGGGGAAACTTCTCAAAATCTCTAGAGGAGCAAACTGAGAACAGGAACATTGTCAAGACTTTCACTTCCTTCAGATCTCAAATTATTTTTCACTCAGCAGTTTGAAATAGGGCTAGTTTCTTCCATCTTTTCTCCAAAGTTGGAAGCCAACTGAGTGCTGTGTTGAATGATACTCTTGCTTGAAGAATCCCAAAAGACCTGAAGCTGCCAAAAACCAGAGCTTTCTCATCTCTCTAGCCCCTCATAAGAGGGCATTCATCTCTATCAATAAGGAGAGAGTCTCAGACCAATGACTTTTGGACAAAGATTACAAATAACATACACACAAACACACAATACAATACATACATACAATTTCCATCAATCATGGTCATCATCATCATTCTCCATACTAGTCTCCTACTCTAAAATATTCAATAACATTTCATTTTTTACAGAAAAAGTAAAATATCCATAATCTGACACTCACAATTTTCTGTAATAAGGCCAAAGCCCACCTTTCCAATCTTTTATTACCACTCAGTATTTATATAAATATGCTTTTATTCAAAAGAAATATATTCACTGTTCCCTAAAAAGCCCTTGCATTTGCCTGCCTCTTGCCTTGGTTTTGGCTATTCTTCCTTATCTAAAATTTCTAACTCCCACCTCCTCAGTTATATAAAGCTTAGCCATCCTTTAAGAAGACCATATGAAATTGTATCTTTTCTATAACCATTCCAGGCTCTATATCCTCTTGATCCCCTTCCCATGCATGAACCATAGAAACAGTTAGATGATACAGTGGATAGAATACTGGCTCTATATTCAGGAAGATCTGAATTCAAATCCAATCTCAGATACTTCCTAGTACTATGATTCTATGCAAGTTTCTTAGCCTCTGTCTGCTTAAGTCTTCTCAACTGTGTCAATCAGGTTAATAATATTACCTGCTTCCTAGGGTTGTTGTGAGGAATGAATGAGATAATATTTGTAAAGTGCCTATCACAACACCTGGCAGGTAGCTTCCTATTTGAATAGATCTTGTTTCCCTAATTACTATAGAATATAAGCTCCCCAAAGGCAGGGTTCAGGTTTTATGCTCTTTTATATCCCTTATAATGTTTTGAACAATGATCTACACAAAGTGCTCATCAAATATTTGTTAACTGGTTGAAACATGAGCAAACTATAGTATCTTTTAAACATAAAGTCTATTTTAAGGTGGAGAGGTAGGGAGGGAATTCATGAGCCACTTAGATAAATATAATAAAGGAATCTTCACTTTCATTTCCTGCTACTATACCCTTTGGTTCTTATTGCAATCATACATTTTAAAGAATCAATCAATTAACATTTTATTAAATACCAGCTATGTGCTAGGTATTTTGTACTAATACCTGGAATAAAAAAAGAAGCAAAAGACAGTTCCTGCCCTCAAGGAGTTAACAATCTAGTGAATAACAATAGACTAAACAATGAACTAGGAAGTTATGGGTCTTGAACCTCAATCTCAATTCTAAATCTAAATGAAGTTTGCTTACCAAGCCTGCAGTAGGAGCCTAGAGTTTATAGTCAAAGAACTCAAATTCAAAATTTAGCTCTTCTTTTTACTATCTCTGAGTCACAGAATAAGTCACTTCACCTATTTGAGCCTAACTTTCCTCAGGCATAAAAAGTCATGAATAGATTTGATGAGTCCTAAAGTCCTTTAGAGCTTGAGATCCTACTTATGATACAGTTTTATCCCAATTTTTGAATATTCCCCTAATTCTGCTTCTGTTCAAACACATAGTTGGCATTTAATAAATGCCTTCTCATCTAATTTGTCCAAGTTTCCTTACACAACTATTGCCCTAATGTTCCCTTCATCAGAACTTCTTCTATCAGAACTCACTCTCAGAAAATGATCATACAATAACAATAACATTAAATAATTATATAGCATAATAATAATAATAACTAGAACCTTAATGTTTACACAGTGCTTTCCACATTTTATTTCATTTGATCCTCATAGCAACCTTGCAAGACAGAGTTGCTGTTATTAGCTCTATAAGAAGTTGTGATTCATAAAAACATTGTGGACTTAATAAAAACCTGAGGCAGGATTTGAACATTGACTCCAACTCTAGCATTCCATCCATTATGTCACCTAGATAGTATTATTCCAAGTGAGTTATGGATTATAGAATGGCAGAACTAGAAAGGAAGAATCATAGGGATCTTTAAGTCTAACTCATATTTTTCCAGATGAGTGATAAAAAAAAAATTAAGTGTTTTGCTCGAAGGCTCCATATTAAAATAGGAGTGGACCCATGACTAAAACTTGATTGTCTTAATGCTCAATCCAGCTCATTTTCCATTATAGAATCTTGCTTTGCAAAGCACTAAGTCCAAGAAATAGAGGCTTGATTATGGAATTTCATGACTTGATGTGCTAATTGCAAAGATATTAGAGGCAAGGTACAACAAGACTTTCAGGCCTCTAGAAGTCATGTCACCTACTCTTGCTTATAATCTTGCTTAAATATAGCTTGAGTCCATTTATCCTTTTTATTCCCTCATCAAAAATGGGAATGAGGGTCAAAACTAAGCTGCTCAACTTTCTGTTGCCTCCATTTCTCATCCTTTTTTGTAAAATGAAGGGTTTAGAACTGAGTTAGGAGCCAAGCTATCAAAGAATACCTCATAAAACACACACACACACACACACACACACACACACACACACAGAGTCATTTGGAAATGGAAAGCCTCACTCAAATTCTTATTAATAATGATGTCTCTGCTGAGCATATGTAGAGACAGATAATTAGGTTCAAATAATGAGTGGTCATTAATTGAATCCAGATGTGAAAGAGTAGGCTAACCATTAAAGGGAAACTGCACCAAATATTCAAGGAACAAATAGAATTGTAGCCCCAAAGTTTATGGGGGATTAATGGACAGAGTAGCCATAAAGTTTTTTTCAGGCAGTTTTGAGTCCCAAGCTGAGACATTTATCATAGCACCAAAGGTTATTACAAAGAGCCTTGTCAGTAGCCAATGGTGCCCCTTTGGAAAGAATACAAAATAGAACCCACAGCAGGCAGGAAAGGCATTTGCGATGTCCCAGAAATGCCGCTTTTGTTATTTGTCAGTGGTATTTCATGTTAAATTAGCAGTATTAAAAAATGATGACCTTCGTCTTTTATGCATCCCGAAAAAATACCTTGGCTTTGACGGCTGGGATGAGGGGACAGGGCATCCCCACGCGCCTGCTGCATCTACCATCACTGTCGAAAGCCTAATTTGAAGATTGCCCGACAGACATTTGTGAATTGGCTGTAACTCTGACCAGGTGCTGCCGGGAAACATCACAGGTGCCGGCTCCACCACCCACATGTGGCAGGGGGGCCACGAAATTCAAATATACACACCCTTAGCACTGGAGGTAAGAGAGAATTATGTTGACTTTGCAGGGTATTAGCAAGTCTATCTTCTCTACTGGCAAGTCACTGGAGGGTAAAATAGATTTCTGTGTTATGTGCGTGTGAGAGAGACCGCAAGCAGTTACGCAGGCGGGAAGACCTCATTCCTTTTACCAGTGTGCAGTGAGACATACATACTTGAGTCAATACATCACACATCTGTGAAGGGACGGAGACGCGTCCCGGTAATTGAAAAGAAAACCAGATACAAAAGAGACGGCATCCAGCATTGCCTCTGATATTCCCAAGTCTAGAATAGATGACAAAACTTGGTACTCACAAAGCGCTGCAGCCCGAGAGCGCCCAGCCTGACTTGGGCAGTGGAAAAATCTTATCTCTTACTTCTCCCTCCGACTAAAGTCCTCTGCCAAAGTTTTACCACCATGCGGAAGTGGCCCTAAGAGTCTTATGGCACATGCTGAGAGAATGCAAGCTCTGACAGAGCAACCAAGCTCCAGAACCTTCGAAGATTGGGGAGTAAGTGTCCCCAGCCAGATTTGAACACAGGGCTTCTCCCAGAGGCAGAAGCTAGAAATGAGAAGGGAGTACATTCCAGGCAGGCAGGACATTTAGAGAAGGTGAACACAGATACACACACACACACACACACACGAGACAGAGACAGAGACAGAGAGAAAATGACATGGTTAAACCTGGGCTTTAGGCAAATCACTTTGGTTGACAGTGAATGGAGTATAAATTACAGTGGGGAGAGACTTGTGGCAGGTAGACCTACCAGCAGGTGTGAAGTGCTATGTCCCGGAACCAGAATGGCAGCAATGTCACAGGAGAGAAAGGGGCATATTTGTGAAGATATTATCAAGATGTAATGACAGGCCTTAGCAACAGATTGAATATTATAGGGCAGTAAGAAAGAGAAGGATTTGAAGATAGTAAATATGAGAGACAGGAATCTAACAGGAAAATTAAAAGAAGAAAAGTTGAAGAAGAAATATGAGTTCCACTCTGGACATGCTGAGATTAAAAGATCTATTGAGATGGCTGAAAAGTAGTTGGAGTTGGGAGATTAAAGATCCCATTGGTATAAGAAAATGAAGGCTGAAACTTTCTCTGCAATTTAGAGCTGCTCCCTTGAACACTAAGAAGGCAATTGACTTAGCTAGTATTGCAAGGCCAGTAGGAGTCAGAGGACCAAAATTCAAGTGATCCTGTCTCTGAGACTAACACTCCATCTACTACTCCATACTGCCTCTTATAATTACCACATTCTTTATTTATGGGATCTCATTGAATCTCACAAAAGATCAAGGAGGAATTATTATCCCCATTTTACAGATGACAAAACAGAAATGAAGTAATTGGCCCATGGCCCCATGCATGGTAAGGAATAAAACTGGAACTCAAATGCAGGTCCAAGAATTAATTTCAAATGCAATGTCACAGTCTGCTGCAGCTGACAAAACATCTACTTTGCAGACCATTTTTCCCAACTGGAATGGCTTAGGGGTTCAAGAAAAATTGTTTTGCCATTAATGTGCACCTCTCATCTGGGGAGAGAACTAATATAAACTATGAAAAAGTACTTGTGGAGGGAGATTCACTTAATCAGTCATCAATCAATTTCTTAAATACCTGATAAACCAAGAAAGGGCAGCCAGGTGTCATAATGGATAGAATATCACTCCTGGAATTAAGTATAGTTATATTTTTGAGTTCAAATCTAGCATAAGACACTTACTAGCTGTATGACCCTAGGAAAGTCACTTAATCTTGTGGCAAATGGTTCTATTATCCTTGCTAAAGAAAACCCCAAATAGAGTTGGACACAATTGAAAATCACAGAAGAGTAGCAACAGCATGTGCTGAAAGCCCTGTACTGAGCGCCAGAAATGCAAAGACATTGATGAAATAGGAGAATCTATTCTAACAGGAAAGACAATATCTACCATAAAACTATAGAGAAAGGACTTGTCAATCATTAATATGAGTAATTATCAGATGAGGAGATCTCCTCTATCAAAATATAGGTGAGCACTAACTCTGGGATTTATCGTCTTAAGGCCTTCTATAGCAGTGATTCCTAACAATTTCAATCTCAGGACCCCTTTATACTCTAAAAATTATTTAAGATACTCATCAAAGTGCTTTTGTTTAGGTGAAAATATACATATGTGTATGTGTATGTGTGTGTGTGCTATTTTTTACCTTATTAGAAATTAAAATATATTGCTATTATTGTGATAATAGTTTTGTCTTTGTAGATCTGAAAGGATCTCAGGAACCTCTGGAGGTCCTCAGAGCACAGTTTGAAAAATTACCAATCAAGAATTCTAAAAGAGAATAAGTAGCTTCCTGCAGCATTATATTCTCAATAGAAGTTGAATTCATTCTTCTTAGTCCTGAAGTCAGATCTCTACATATTACATCATGACTGTTTCTTTATATCAGTACAGCATAGATTGGGTAAATACAAAATAAATAATACAAGGTTATTTAAGGAGAGTGAAGGCTAACCATTAAAGGGATCAAGGAAGGCTTTAAGTAGGAAGTAGGGCTGAATCTTGAAGGAAGAAAGGAATTGAGATATCCTTGCATTTAGCACAGTCCCTGACATATAGTAGGCATTTAATAATACTTGTTAAGTAATAATAAGTGAATAAGTAATTCAATTGGTTTTTGCAGCCCAAGGTCATCCTACTCAAGAAATTCATAAAAGTCTTGAGAATGGATGACTCAACTTTAAGTTCAAATGATATTTCCCAGAACAGGTCCAGGAGAATGGATCCAAATTATAGTCTAGGAAGTGGTCATTGTTTGACTGGATTGAAGGTAAATCAATGAATTCTGGGTCCTACTACCCAATAATTAAAAACTGAAGAGTGTCATATTTTGCCTAAACAAAACAAATGTAAATCCCAATTAGCTGAACTTCTTGGCAGGATTCATATTGTGCTTTGTCATTTAAATACCCTATTAATCCACTTTGACACACCTTTACCTTTCTACCAAGGGACCATTATGGACCACATGTAAATAAGTAGAGTAAATGACCACCTCTATGATTCAACTTTAGGGACAAGGGGAAAATCCCATTTTTTCAGGCCTTATGAGAGCAGATTGTATTCTCCTTGAAGGAAGGAACTTTTTTCATTTTTTTTTAATTTGTAACTCCAACACCGAATCCTATGTCCCTAGGACACAAAGATACTCAACAAATGACTGGTGATTAACTGGCCATATATAAGCCTAGGGGGCAAGAATAACTTTTAGTTTTAGTTTTTAATGTTTAGTTTAGTTTTTAGTTTTTTATCCCTAATGAAGGGCACACATAGTAGTATCTTGAATATAGTAGGTGCCTAATATGTGCTTTCTAGATTGGGATTAAATCCCATGATCTGCCAGATTTCCCAAAACTTTTGCATGACAATTTCTAATCTTCTTTATAATGCAGTCATCTTTATAAGAGCCTCATCTTCATAATCTACATATTTTATTTCTTTTCAAATTCAAGTACACTCCCTCCCACCATCACTACTGAATCAGCATTGAAATCTATTAATCATATCCACCTTAGTATGAAGAAAAGTTATGAGAACTAGAGGCAGGAATAAGTCTGACAGCACAAGGCAACTTGAAGGGGAAAAGAAAGATGCTATCACTCAGCTGGAAGTTGGCTGAGCCAAAAACAAAACATCCTGATTTTACTTCTGGCAGGCTCTGCTGGGGAATCCATATTATTTTACTCTCATCAGCCTTCAACCTTGGTAGAGGGGCTAACTAAGGAACCTACCCACCTGCCCACCATAACCCTTTACCTCCATCAAATCAAGAATTGTTTATTAAGGGAGTCACTCATTTTTTTTTTATGAAAACAAAGGAAATCATTAGCAGTTTGGCCAATGGTTACATCATCATTGATTCCACTGAACTGAACAAAGAACAACTCAAACGAGACACCAAATGTAGTGGGGAATGTGTGTGTGTGTTTAATAATTTGAAATTCAATAAAGTCTAGCACATTTTTCCTGTAATCTTTTCCCCTTTGTTTTCTTGATCATTTTTAAGTCAAAGGCAATTTAATGTATGGCATATGCCGAAGAAGGCTAGCAATTGGCAGCAGCTGGTGAGAAAAGGCATGAGCAGCTCCTTCTTGTCTCACCCCCTTTTCATAAGGGACTTTTCAAGTGAAGGAATAGGACTATTCTATGGTGGATTTGGAGGCAGAGATTTAGGTTCAAATCCCAGCTCTGTGAGTCTCAGGGTACAGTTGGAGATAGTCTAGAAAGGGGCAAATACCCATACACCTCCTGTTCACCTAGATCAAGACTCTGGCATCCCAGAATGTTATGCAGTCAAGTCTGACCTCCTGCTTAAAACAGCTGACGTTGCTAGCCCAAGTAACTTGGATGGACACCATTAGACTTGGGATACAGACCCACAAGCTACCTTGCCCTGACAGTCACTATAGGATCTTTTTGATGCCCTGGCCTAGAACCAGCATGGGTGTCTGAGATGGTCTGCCCTAAGTGTTTGCTTCCTCACTATGGCCTGATTTCCATATGGGTTTTGACCCAGTGGCACCTTCAGGTTCCTCAGAGGGACAAAATAGTTGTAACCCATCACCACCTTTGTTCCTGGGAGCAGAGGAAGCAAGAGACCCAGCTGAGAAGTCATACCCTAGTGAGGGTTCCTTCCTTGCACCTAAGAAAAGTCATAGGCTATGGGAATGTGTACAGAAAGGGCCACTTCAAGACCCACCTGAGGGACAACCTAGAAGAGAATCAGTATGATTGCACCAGACCTGAGTACAAATAAACTATTCCCTGACACAGAAAGAAAGGAGACACATGGACTAGGATCCTAACCAGTATTGCCAGGGGACTTGAAGCTTCCCCGTCTGACTACCAATATCTATTTTGAAACCTCAACAGTGAAATAAACCTTTTGCCTAAGAATTGATTCTTCCTTCCTCCCTTCCCTCCTTCCATCTTTCCTTCCTTCTTTTCTTCCTCTTTTCTGTCCTTCCTTCCTTCCTTCCTTCTTTTCTTCCTTTCTTCTTTCTTTTCTTCCTTCCTTCCTTCTTTTTTCTTTTTTCCTTCTTTCTTTCTTTCCTTCCTTCATTCTTTTTCTTCCTTCCTTATTTCTTTTCTTCCTTCCTTCTTTCTTTCCTTTTTTCTTCCTTCATTTTTCTTTCCTTCCTTCCTTCTTTCTTATCTTCCTTCTTTCATTCCTTCCCTCTTTCTTTCTTTTCTTCCTTCCTTCTTTCTTTCTTTTCTTTCTTCTTTCTTTTCTTCCTTTCCCCCTTCCTTCCTTCTTTCTTTCTTTTATTCTTTCTTTCATTCCTTCCTTCTTTTCTTCCATTCTTCCAACACTCCTAAGCTATTCCTTCTATCCTCTTCCCTGATATAATCTGGTTTCTGCCCTACTTTGAGGAAGATAGACATATATATGTGTGTGTGTGTGTGTGTGTGTGTGTATGTGTGTACATAGGTGTATATACTCAAATAATTATTTATAGAGACAGACAAGACAGACAGAGACAGAAATTTAACTTTTATGGAGTGGTAGAGAATTAACTTTTAATTACCTCAGACACCTTCACTGAATGACCATTATAAAGACATAACATATCTTTACTAAACCTCAGTTTTCTCTGCTAAAATAAAAAGGCAATGATTTTTGGGGGGTGAAAGGGCAAAAGCACAAAAAAGCTATAAAAATGTATTTTAGATGTAAAAGATTTTCTATAAATATTTTTGCATGTATGGAAGGGGATTCACTGTCTTCCATTTACTAGCTCCATGACTTTGGAAAAGTTATCTAGAGTAGAATATCTTTAAGTTGTCATCCATCACTGAGAGAATCATAGAATTCAAGTTAATAACACCTCAATGTCTATCTACTGTAAATTGATTAAAAATTCTCTCTACCTCATGCCAAATAAGTGGACATTCCAGATTTACTTGAAGATCTACAAGAAAAGGAAAGCCCATGGCCTCTCAAGAGAGCCGCTTCCACTTTGAGTTCACTCTAATTGTTAAGAATTTCATTTATCTGTGGAAATTTGTATAGAAGAATTGCACAGGTTTACCATATATTGGATTACTTGATGTCTAAGAGAAGGAGATGGGAGAAAGGGGAGAAAATTTTGGAACATAGGGTTTTGTAAGAATGAATGTTAAAAATTATTTTTGCACATATTTTTAAAATAAAAAGCTATTATTTTGAAAAAGAATTTTATTTATCCTCTCCTCTTTCTCTCCCCAATCCAACTCCCTCTGCCACCAATCTAAATTTTCCTATTAAATATTTTCCTATTACTCAGTGCTTTGCCCTCTAGGGCCAAACCAAACAATTTTACTCTTTTACATAATACCTTTTCCAATATTTGATTGGAGGAAATGCAATAGCCCATTTGTCTGGAGTGGAAGAGAGTGATAGAGGAATAAGACAGAAAGGTAAGTTGGTGCCAGATTATGAGGGGCCTTTTAAATTCCAAGATATGGAGTAGTTTTGAAAAGTGGAACTGCATGAGCACATCCTTGAATTGAAAAAGATTGTTTTGCAGCTCTGTTGTCAACACATTATTGAAGGGAAGGATTGGAGACAGCAAAACTAGTTAGACTATGATAATAGGCAAAGATCAAGATGACAAAGACTTCAGCTGGGTAGTTGCCAGGTGAATGGAAAGGAGAAAAGAGATATAAGAGATTTTGCAGACATAGAACCAACAGAGATTGAAAATTAACTGGACATTTTTAGCCTTTCTTGTAATATAATTATAACTGAAGAGCTCAACTGAAGCTTACAAGTTATTTTCTAGTTGTCTGAAATTCAAGTTTATAATTATCATTAATTGCCTACCAGATGCCAGACATTACATCAGGCACTATACCTTCCTTTCTCTCTTGGAGGGCAAGAAGTCCTGTAAATCTAAATGGGCATGGCTAAATGAGACTTGTGAACTTAGAAAAATTACCTGATTAGCAGATATTGTCATTTAGGAAGAAGCCTGGTGCTACTGTGGAAATGGTGTTAGATGTGTCCTTGGAAAACCTGGGCTCAAATTCTGGTTTTGCTAAAAAAAAAAAAAACAAACCCTTTCTGTGTGACTGAACAAGTCCCATATCTTCTGTGGGCCTCAGTTTCCTTGTTTGTAAAATAAGAGAATCTCCAAGATTCTTTCCAGCTCTAGATAAATAAGTTTATGATCTTATAAAACAATGACACACCTCTACTTGCAAATGATGGTTGAAAATTACTTACCTCATATTCATTCAATTTGGCCAGTATAATGTGTCAGAAGAGTATACCATAAGGCTGTGTGTATGTACATACATGTGTTTGTGCATATATGGATGTATATACACACATATATGCATTATAACACATACACATATTTTATTATATATACATACATAAATATGATTTATATATAACTGCAGTATTATGTGCATTGTTATTGTAAAGTGCTTAGCAGAATTACTAGCATATGATAGGTACTTAATAAATGTTTATTCCTTCCTTCCTTCCTACAGCCTTCCTCTAAGGATTATTGTGGGACTCAAGCAAGATATTTATATAAAACATACCCTTAAACCACAGATCATTTATCTGTGACAAGGGGCAGCTAAGTGGTACATTGGATAGAGCACTAGACCTGAAGTCAAAAGGACCTGAGTTCTAATTTGGCCTCACACACTTGATACTTCCTAGATGTCTGACCCTAGACATGTCATTTAACTTTACCTTACCCCCTCCCCCAAAAAAACTGTGACAGAGCTGTAATTTTTATTATCGAGTGAATCAATTCATTTGTCTATTCCATTCCCATATATTTCATTTCCAACCTCTTCTCTCGATTCACATTGCTACCATCCTAGTTCAGGCCCTTTAGATCACTTGCTTCATATAATAAATAGGAGCCTATATTACTTTCCTATCAAATCTTCACTCTTATCCAGGCTTTGTATACTTGAAAAAAACAATCTTCCTATTGCACAGCTCTGAAATCATTATTACCCTGCTCAAAAATCTTTAGTGACTTCTTCTTATATGTCAAGAAGGAAAAAATAAAAAAGAAGAAAAGGAGGGAAGGAAGAAAGGAAGAGAGAGAGGGAGGGAGAAAGAAAGAGAGAGAGACAGAGACAGAGACAGACAGAGATAGAGAGGGAGAGAGACAAAAAGAAAGAAGGAAAAAGAAAGAAAGAAAGAAAGGAAAAAAGAAAGAAAACTCCTTAGCTAAGCATTAAGCTTTTCACAATATAGTTCTAACTTTCCTTTCCAGAATTTTTTTCATATTTTTTTTCACAACTCTACATTCCAGGCAAACCATGCTATTAACTTTTCTCTGATGTCTTCCCATCTTTTCCTACTTCTATATTTATTTAGATAATTCTATTATTCTGGGAATAAATTGCCATTGTCCAAATTCTTATCATCTTTTAAAGCTTCTCCCAATGTTTCCTTTTCCAGGAAGTTTCCCCTTAAATCCCACGGAGATAAATATTATTTCTTCTTCCACATGTTTCTATGGTTGGATTTCTAATTTGACCTTATAATATTCTACTCTATGGCATATGTATTATGAAAAGCATTTACCACTGCTTGGCAGATAGGAAACACTATAAAAACACTAATTGCTCATTTCATTAGCAACAGCAGCAGCAGCAATAGCAGCAGCAGCAACATTATTAGTTTCAATGTATTTACCCCTTGTTAGACCACAACAGGAGAACTTTGTTTACTACTAGGTACCTTAGTTTAGTAAGAATGATAACAAGTAGAAAAGTGTTCAAGGAAGAGCAGTCATACTGTGTATGGATCATTTGAAGGAACTAGAGATGTTCAAATGTGGAGGTCTTAGAAGAGAGATGGAGATTTTTTTTTTGGTTGTTTCTTTTAAAAAAATATCTAAAGGTCTGACTTAAGGACAAGAGCTAAACTTGGAAGTTTCTAACTTAGAAAAGTTCTAACTTAGAAAAGACTAAGAGCAATGGAAATTTCAGATGGACAAATTTAAGCTGAATGTAAGGAAAGTTTTCTTAATAATCAGAACCATTCAAAGTCAAATGACCTGCTCAAGAAGGCAGTGGATTTGCCAGAGGTCTGCACACCCTCCACTGGATATATTATAACATGACCATTCCCAGAGTATCTTGTATGGTAGTTGCTGTGAGGATGAAATAAAATAGCTTAAATAAAGTTTTTCATATAATTTAAAGTTCTGTATCAATGTTAATTATTACTGTTGTTTATTATTATTTCCAGCTGTGTGAACCTGAGGAAGTCACCTAGCCTCCATGGTCCTCCGTTTTCTCATTTGACAATGAAAAGCTTGCATTTTATTTCTTATGCAACTCTCTCTATATATGATTCTGTGATCTTCCCAGTTCTCAAAATATCACACACACACACACACACACACATACACATACACACACATACACACACACACACATACACACACACACTCAACACAATGCAAACCAGGGGGGAACAGGAGAAGCAAAAATCCAATATGAGAGGTGCTGATTTTGGCAGTTTCATGGAGTGAGTTCTAAGCAGAGAGATTTTTCCTTATATTTATTTTCTTTCTTCCCCCAAGGACTCCATTGTCACAAGGATTCACTCCACCCTAACTCTTATTCTCCTTCCTGATCTTTCTCTATTTGACTTTTCAAACTTCAATCATCTCTCAAAAGGCATACATCATTACCTCTCTTCTTCACCATGTGTCTGTAAGTGATTCTGAAAAGAATATAGGCTCTTCTCAGCCCCCATCACTACTAATTAACTCATTATCCCTCCCTAGCCCTTTCACTCAGTCTGGCAATGGCAATCTTCCTCACTTGGGTACTCATCATTCCACCACTCATCACTTGAAGATTCTTATTTACTTTTAATATTTTCCTTATGGTCCCATCACCACTTCCTCTCTCTTCCTCTCACACCTACTCCACTTTATTACTGAAGCATTTGGTATTTAAAACCTTTCACACAATCTGGCTTTGGTCTTCCTTCTCAGACTGTTTCACATTATTTCTCCTCTCGTGCTTGTTGTTCCAGAAAACTGGGACCTACCTCCTAACCTTTGCACAGCCTATTCCCCATGCCCAGTAATCACTTTCTTATCACCTCTGCCTCTGGGAATCTTTAGCTTAGTTCAGGGCTCAGCTGGAGTGCTGTATTCTCCATATAAAGATTTTCCCAATCCTTCCATGAAGTAGCTTTCCTCATCTCCTCCTGCCCTCTCCCTGCCTTAGCTTCCCTAAGTCTTTCTTTCCTTCCCTATGATTCCTTCTTTCTCTTTCCCCTTTTCTCTCTTTCTCTCCCTTCCCCTTTCTCTGTTTCACTTTCTGTCTTTTTCTTCCTCCATTTCTTCCCATCTCTTTTCTTTTCTCCCTTTCATTTTTTCCAAATTTATTTCTTCCTTCATTCTGTATGTCTTTTTGTCTCTCTGTCTCTGTCTCTATGTGTGTCTCCCTCTCTCTCTTTTTCTCCCTTTTCCCCTTCTTCCCTCCCCCCTTATCTCTCTCCCTCACTTTTTTCTTTCTTCTCTCAATCCATTTCTCTCTTTCACTTTCTCTTTTTTCTCTCCCTCTCTCACTCCACATATACACAAACATATAATATTAATATGCATGCATATACCCATATATCTGTGTATGTGTCCTATCCAGCCCCCCCTTCCCAAAAATAGAATAGAAGGACCTTGAAGAAAAAAACTATTTTCTTCTTGTTTGTCCTAAGCACAACAGTTGGAAAACAGGATATATTTAATAAATACTTATTGAATAGAGTAAAATAATCCTTGCCTTTCTGTTTGAATCTATTGCTTCTTTTTTTCTTCAATGTTACTTCTTTCAGACAATGCTATCACTGCTTATGACATCTTAATGAAAAAGTTCTAGACTTAGAATAAACATGCCTGTATTCAAGTTCACATGATTATCAAGAACTCACAGTGTGAAGATGGATAAGTTGCTTAAGTGCTTTGGTCCTGGGTTTCTTTACCTGTAAAAATGGGAATAACATTTCAAAGGACTTCTGAGAATATCAAAGCAAATGAATACTTATTACTTGGCAGAAAGATCCATGGATTTGTGTTCAGAAGGCCTAGATTCAAATCCTCAGTTTTCCCATCTATAAAATGAAAGAGTCAGAATAGAACCTCAATGATCTTTCCTGGTCTAATTCTAATTCTAATCCTGGTCTGTGCTACATTAATATAAAATATTATATAACTTGATTATTAATATATTAATATAGAATATTACTCTATCTTGGCCTGTGCTACATTACTATAAAATATAATATAACTTGATTATTAATATATTAATTAATGTCATATATTAATATATCATATATTAACTAATATAAAATACTATATAACTGAAGTATCAAGAGCCATTTTTGTAGTTAGGAGAACCTGGATTCAAAACACATTTCTGACATATATTAGCTGTGTGACCTTGAGTAAATCATTTAACCTCTCAGTGTCTCCAGGAAACTTTTTAAGACTTCAAAATATAAAGTAGTTACCAATATGAATCAGTGGAAGGAGATTGAGCCCCATATGGATTAAATTACCTCCACATCATTCTGAGTCCTCCCAAAAGAATAAGATTTGATTCTTTTTTTTTCCCATTTGTTCTTCCATTCTCTTTCTTCTGATTCCTCCTTTCCATTTCTATATACCATGATTCTTCTTTGCTTTCACAGAAGTCCAAGCATTTTACCAAAAAATAAGAAAATTGAGAACCACAAAAAGTGGTTTGCCATTAAGCGATTTGCCCGTTTTCACAGAGCTAGTAATAGAAAATCATCATTATCATCATCATCACCATTGTTATCATTTATACAGAATGTCAAATCTTATAAAGTGCTTTCA
Source organism: Myrmecobius fasciatus (assembly GCA_023553655.1). NCBI lineage: Eukaryota > Metazoa > Chordata > Mammalia > Dasyuromorphia > Myrmecobiidae > Myrmecobius > Myrmecobius fasciatus. Next base: position 191,311 of record JAJPUD010002052.1, on the reverse strand, counting down.
ATAGATTATTTTATTTGATCCTCACAACAAACCTACAAAGTAGGTACTTTTAAAAATAATCAAGTCTCCCTTCTTCCTGACTGTAAAATCTTTCCTTGAATCAATTTTCCCTTAAGCTGCTCCTGGATCCACCTCAAAAGTACTAGGAAAGTAGCAAATTCCAGAATGCAGCCTTCATTGTTGTTTGAAGTAACAAGACCTCCAGGACTAAGTGAATTCCATTGATACACAGATCAATAACCTATTAAGCTTAAATGACTACTTTATTTTAAGCCATTATTGTCCTTTGGATAACCTCAGGTGCTAAGAACATAACAGACCATATCAGATACTTCAGAGCCATTACATATTTGAAGTCCACCATTTTTACTTCATGACTGATAAACTTTAATGAAAAAGGTCAGGAGGGCCTAGAAAGTAGATACCAGGTCAACATAAACTCCCTACTCATACATTAAAAATTGAATTGTATTTTCAGCATGGTAAAGGAAATTCAGAAATCTCAAACATTGGTCTGCGTGGTACCTTGCAAAAGAATTGCTTAAAAAATACCTTTTGATGAAAAATAAACTCGTGTTGTTTAATCAATTAGATTGTAATTAATAGTGTGTTAATTAATAGATGTAAATAAGTTCATCAAGGACAGGGGTTCTTTTGTTCTTGTCTTTCTATTTTTGGTGCCCAGCATAAGCACATTTGAATAAAACCTATGATTTTATTGGTTTAAGGAACTTCTGGTGAGGAAACTCCCTCTAGCAAAGCAGACTGAAAATGTTCTGAAACCAATAATCTTAGGTTATATGAATACTAAGAGCTTTATTAATTTGCCCATGGTCATAGAATCAGAGTCTGTCCTTGAAATTGGGACATTCTGACTTTTAAGGCAGCTTTCTATCTAGTTCTTGATAATGCTTCTAAGGAACATATGAAATGCTTGTTGAATTGAAATGAATTAATTTTGGATGAACTGCTCTTGTCACTGAACTTGAACCTTTAGGGACTGATCTCATTGCTAGGAGGTATACACAAATGGGGCCTACAGTGGAAAAAAAGAATTAGTAATACCAGCTGGGCCTAAGAAAAAACCTAAAGCATTTATATCTAGAATGACTTGATTATTCCCCATGATACAGCCCTTCAGAAGTTTGAGAAGGCTGATTAGATATCCTCAAATCATCCTGTATTAAGTTTAAATATAGGCTATATTACAAGGCCCTTTTGATTTTCCTCATTAAACCTAGATGCAACTGCATGCGGTATAATGGAATTAGCACTGGTTTCAGTGGTCAGATCCTAAGTTGGAGTCCTAAGCTAATTTAGAGACAGCTAGATGGTGCAGTGGATAGCTCACTGGCCTTGGAGCATGAAGATCAGAAAGATTTAGATTTAAATTCAGTTTCACACACTACACAAGTCACTTAATGTCTGCCTTAGATGCCTCAGATTCTTCATCTGTCAGTTAGGGATAATAATGGGACCTAACTCCCAGTGTTTTCACAAACCCACCCCATAGCACCATTGCTGCAAAACTCTGAACTGCTCCAGCTGATGGAGTACATAACCCAAGAAAATCAGTTCTCTGAATTGCCAGTGCCAGGTCAGAAAATTAAAGAACCAAGAAGTGGGGCAAAACTCCAAAACAGGATCCCTAGAGTGGGGAGGGGACTAGGAGAGAGGCAAACACTCCATTAAGCCTGAGGGAAAGAACTCAGCACCCAACTGGACCAGTAGAAGAGGAAGTAGTTAAGACACTTTGAGATCCAATTCCCCAAAGATATTACTATCAGAGGGGATAGAAATGAAAGTCAAGAATAATGAGAAATCTGTAGAAGTGGAGGGGAGATTGAAATTGCAAAATCTCTTGAAGAAAACTCAAATACTTTGAAAATAAGCAGATACATTAGCAGGGAAAACTAACAACAAAAGAAAAGACAGTCTCCTAAAAGAGTTTAAGCATCTATGAATAATATTGCAAAACAATGGAAAATGATTGAACAATTGAGACATAGAGTCTTGTGGAATATGAGAAGATGATAGAACCACAACATACTGTTCCTGGGTATTTGAAAAGAGATAAAAAGTTAATGAGAAATAAAATTTATAGCCTACAGGGACAAAACGAATGGACAGAATAGGGAAAGCTGGAAGCTGTGATGGCAAGACAAAAAAAAAACAAATATAAAAATAATAAATTGATTCTGCAAATATATGGAAATGAAGGATGATCTAGAAGAAGAGAGGCCAAAAAACCCAATATTAAAAGAAAATGTGTTTACTATACTAGCAAAACCTATTGATCTGAAACATGGAATGCAGAGATAGCCTAAGGATCATAGATGTCTCAGAAGAACATGACAGAACAAAAAACTGTAACAGATACAGTGAAGAAAATAATAGAATAAAACTTCCTAGAATTTCTAAACATAAGAAATGAAATAAAAATTGAAAGAATTCATAGATCATCTCCAGGGAAAAACTACAGCAAGGTTGCAAACTCTAAGACAAATAGTGGTTAAATTTAACGATTCTGTTAAGAAACAAGTTCTGAAAGAAATCAAATGAAAAACTTTCAAAAATACAAAGGAAAAGAAATATGAGGAACATAAGATTATTCTGTACCCAACAGAAAACACAGGAATAAATAGAATAATATATTCCCAAGAGCAATGGAACTCGATACAGCAGAGAGTGACCTATCATAAAAAGCTTAACTGTAAATGAAAAAAGATGGACGTTCAATAATTAAAGAGTTGTTTAAAACATGTTTAGAAAGAAAACCAGAACTGAAGAGATTATTTGCCTCTTGAATATCCCAAACAACATAAATGTGGAAGGAGCAGCCATGGAGAGCAACAGCAACAGAGTGGTAGCAGAGAGCCTAGTAGGAAACTTCTTTCTAACTATGCACTAGGAGACCCACCTCTCTAGGCACAAAACAAACTTGTAGAAATTGAATTATAAAATAATCCTTAAAGATGTAAAGAAAAACTTAAATAGAGGAATATTCAGGATTGATGGTTTAATCATGCCAATATAATTTTAAATTAACAATAATGCAAATTTAATTTTTATTTTTAATTCAATAATAATCAAATTATCAGGAAGATACCTTATAGGACTTAATAAAATAATAACAAAATTCATTTGATAAAACAAAAAAGATGCCATATATGATGAAAAGAAGTAGGAATGAAAAGGGATTATCACTCCAAATCTCAAACTATATTATAAAACATGTCACTAAAACTATCTGATGTTAGTTGAAAAAAAAGATGTATAATATCACTTTTTAAATAGCTAAGAATTGGAAACAAAATAGAAGTTCAAAAATTTGGAAATAGCTAAATAAATTTTGGTACATGAATATTACTCTAAGAAATTATGAACAGCGGGGCAGCTAGTTGGTGTAGTGGATAGAATATTAGCCCTGAAGTCAGGACTACCTGAGTTCAAATCTGCCCTCAGACATTTAACAGTTCCTGGGCAAGTCACTGAACCCCAAATGCCTTAGCAAAGAAAAGAAATTATGGAAAGCTAGATAGCATAGTAGATAAAGCGTTAAGCCCGAAGTCAGAGAGATTCATCTTCTAAATTAAAATCTGGCTTCAGATACTTAACTATGTGACTCTAGGCAAGTCATTTAACCCTGTTTCTCTGAGTTTTCTCATCTGTATAATGAGCTGGAGAAGAAGGAAATGGCAAGATACTCCTAGGATCTTTGTCAAGAAAACCCCAAACAGAATCACAAAAAGTTGGACCCAACTGAACAAAAACAATAAGAAGTCTCATGTGTGATGGACACAGAGAAGCATGGAAAGATCTGTATGAACTGATGCAGAGTATAGCAAGCAGAATAAAAAATATGCAAAATAACAATGTAAATTATATGACAACATACCCATATTCAAAAGTGAATGTGACAAAATTGTAAGATCAATCAGAACTCAAATGAAGAGATATGAAAAGTCATCCCCAAAACACTGCTTTGTGGAAGTGGGAGATCACAAATGTTATACATTGCATATGTCTTGGGGGTTTTCAAGGTATTCATCAATTGTGAGCAGTTTTTTAAGGTTGCTGTGGGCAGCTAATGAGATAATACATATAAAAGTACTTTTCAAGCACTAATATACTGTTAAAGTCATTTATTATAATTATTCCCTTTATAGTTTTTTTTGGTAAATGTAATTCAGATAAAAAATATCCAAGTCACATTTTCCTATCACTCTTTTATGTTTAATGTTTGACAACTTATTACATAGGTTGATAAAATAATTTTTATTTATTTTTGAATGAAGGTAACATTTAAATTCCTTTTCTGGAATCTTGCCAAATAATATCTTGGAGACAACGCCAGTAGCAGACAATACCTCCTTCCTTCAATTGCACAATATTAATTTCTTCCACTGGATCTCTATGTTTTGAAAGTGTGTAGGAAGAGCCAAAGGGGCCAGCCTCTTCTCAGATCCAAGTCACCTGTTTGCAGATCCAAGGTTCCTTCTACTATATCACACTACCTCTTTCTCAACAAAGGTCTTCACACAATTTGGTGACTCTTCCAGGAAGGGTGCATTAGGAACTAGGTCTAATGGAGATCAGGAGAGTCTATTGTTCAATTTTCAATGTGAGCATTTGCACCTCAGAAATCTGCAAAGACTACAAATAGGGTTTTGATTGTATTATTGATTGTCCAGATTTAAGAGAGTGATGGAAAAAATGGTAATAATGTGGATTAAATTTTAAAATGTGTTCTGCACACATTTTTCCCCTTGAGAGCTTGCTTTTAAACATTTACCAGCACACCTCTGCTTCCAGGGTATTGAATAGATAAGAGAATAGATCATAGCTGCAGGATTGAAAGGGACCTCAAAAGCCATCTAGTCCACCCCAAGCCTCTTTAAAAATGAGAAAATTGATGTCCAAAAAAATTAAGTGAATTTCCCTCAAAGAAAGGAACATTAGAGTTAGGATAATAATAATTCACCCATCAACATAGCATTATAAGACTTACAGTAACCCTGTCAGGTAAATAAAATGTGCACTGTTATTCCTGTTTTAGAAGTAATAAAAGGAAATCTCAAAAAGTTTAAATCACAGCATCTTAGACACAGGGTAAGAATTAATCTCAATCTAATACCTTACTTTTTAAATTTGATAATTTGTTTTTAACATTCTTTTTAATTTTGTCTTTCATATTCTCTCCCTCCCTCTGAATCCTTTCCCACCCACTAAAAAGTCAAACAGTATGATGTTAATCATACAAAAAGATAGATAGATAGATAGATAGATAGATAGATAGATAGATAGACAGATAGATAGATAAAGGAAGAAAATTATATTTAAATTTACAATCAGAGTTCATCACTTTTCTCTCTGGAGGAAGACAGCATTTTTTCATCATGAGTATTTAGAAATTGTCTCAGATCATTGTATTATTCAAAGTAGTAAAGTCTTTCACCATCACAATATTTTTGGTACTGTGCCCTAAGCTATCTTGGTTTTTCTCACTTCATTTTCCATCAGGTCACATAGATCTTGCAATTTTTCTTCTCTGAAATCACCATTCTTTATTATTTCTTTACCCATGATGATCATATACCACAACCTGTTATGTTGTTGAACAATTGATGAGGATCCCTCCAATTTCCAATTACTTTCCAAAGACCTACTATACATGTTTTTGTGCATATAGATTTTTTACTTTATTTTTTTATCACTTTGTGGTACAGACTTAGGAGTAGTAGTATTGTTGGATTAAAGGGTATGCTCAGTTTTATAGCCCTTTAGATAAAGTTCCAGATTGCTTTCCACAATGATTGGACCAGTTCACTACTCCACCAGCAATCATTAATATATCTATTTTCCCCTCATTCTCTCCAGCATTTGTCATTTCTTACAGATATGAGGTAGTACAACAGAGTTCTTTTAATTTACTAGTTTCTGATCAATATTGAGTTAGAACATTTTTGTGTGACTATACATTTCTTTGATTTCTTCTTCTGAAAACTACTTGTCTATATCCTTTGATTATTTAACAACTGAGGAATGGATCTTATTTTTAAATTTTCACTTAGTTCTCTATATATTTGAGAAAAGAGACCTTTATTAGGCAAACTTACTATCAAATTTTTTTTTTCATTAATTATGGTGTCTTTTATCAAAATGTGGTTTCCCGGATGACCTCTCTTAATTAGGTTCATTTATTTATTTATTTTGATTTTGGAGCAGCAAGGTGGTCAAATAGAAGAGTGCCCTGCCTGAAGTTACAGAGACCCTAAGTTCAAATCCATTCTTAGACATTTACTATGTGACCCTAGGCAAGTAACAATTCTATTTGTCTCCATTTCCTTATCTATAAAATGAGCTGAAGAAGGAAATGACAGACCTCTCCAATGTCTTTGACAAGAAAATGCTACAAGTGGTTACAAAGAATTGGTCAGAAATGAGCAGGTTGTTTTATTTTGTTTTGTTTTGTTTTGTTTTGTTTGTTTTAAGTTTTTTTTCTTTTTCTTTGTCTGAGATCATGGTTGCTACACCTGCCTCTTTTTTGTCAGCTGAAGCATAAGATTCTGCTCCAACCATTTATTTTAATTCTCTTTTTGTCTTTCTATTTCAAATGTATCTCTTTTACACAACAAATTGTTGAATTCTCTACTATATTTCTTATCCCATTGTTCTCCTATCTTCCTACCAGGAAAGATGGATTTCTGTACCCAACTGAATGTGCATATATTTTCTTTCTCCTTTGAACCAATTCTGCTGAGATTGAGGTTCAAATATCCCCACTCCCCTTATTTTGCTTTCCATTATAAAAAAACTCTTCTTGCACATCTTTTATATGAAAAAGCATTCCCCATTCCACCTCTCTCTTCCCCTGTATCCCAATACATTCATATTTCTCACTTTTATAATTTTTTTAAGAAGATCCTAACATAATTGCAATTCTTTTTGCTTACTGGCTGCTCCTTGAATTAAGAATTCTGATATTTGGCTATAATATTTCTGAGAGTTTTCTTTGAGGGATCTCTTAAATGATATAATTGATGGATTCTTTCCATTTCTGTTTTACTCTCTGAATGACATCAGGGCAGTTTTCCTTGATAATTTCTTGATGTATGCTATCTAGATTTGGTTTTAGTCCATAGACCACATAGTGTTTAAATTATGTCTCCTCAATACTTTTGTCCTATAAGAAATTATGAACATGTTGATTTTAGAAAAGCCTGGAAAGATTTAAACTGCTGAGTGAAGCAAGCAGAACCAGAAAAACATCATACACATCAACAGCAAGATTGTATGATAAGAAATTATGATATATTTGGCTGTTCTCAACAATTTACTGATCCAACATTATTCCAATAGACTTTAGATGGAAAATGCCATCCACATACATAGAAAGAACTATGGAGATTGGATACAGATCAAAGCACAATATTTTCACTTTTTTCTTTGTTTTTTTTTTCCTTTTGTGGTTTTTATCTTTGTATTCTGATTTTTCTCTCCTAACTTGTCATAAGAAAATATGTAAAAAAAGAATGTATATGTATAACCCCCAAAAAATAAAACAAATGAATAAATAAATAATCTTTCCTCAATCTATTTTTCCACATTAATTTTTTGTTTGTTTTAATGAGATATTTCACATGTTCTATTTTTTCATTCTTTTGATTTTATTTTTTTGACAACAAAATTTCATGGAGTCACTTGCTTCCACTTGATCAATTCTAATTTTTTTCACTATTATTTTGTACTTCTTTTTTTCTATTTGGTCAATTCTTATTTTGAAGAAGTTCTTTTCTTCTGTGAAGTTTTGTGCCAATTTTACCATTAGACCAATTCTATTTTATAAGGTATTTTCTTCAGTATTTGTGTGCATTCTTTACCAAGGTATTAATTCTCCTTTCATACTTTTTTTTCTTAATGATTCTCACTTTTTCCTCAATTTTTTTCTCTACCACTCTTAGAATTCTTTCTAGTTTTGGATACAATTAGCAATTTTCTTTGATTCTTTGCTTCTAGCTATTTTTACATTGTTGATGTCTTTTAAGTTTATGTCTTGGTTTTCTTTGCCACTACAAGAGATTTTTATGATCAAATTCATTGTTGTTGTTATTTGCTCATTTTCCAGTTTATTTCTTCACTCTGTGCTTTATGTTAATGTTTTACTCTGCTCATCTAGGATTAGGGAGACAGTATGCCCAGCATTGGACTTTTTTGTGATGTTATTTTTAGAGCCAGTTCTGAAGTTTGCAAGTTGTCATTGCCTTCGGTGTGGTATTATCCTGGAAGAAGTGTGGCCACTGCTCTTCTGGTTCTTGCTCTGATATTTGTCCAAGAAGGATTCCTGCTCTCTTGTAAACTCATATACTAGTGCTCTTCTTGACCCCAGAACTGTTACGAGAACTACTTGTGGGCAAGACAGTTGCCAATCAGTTCCAACTACACCCTCTGCCAACAAAGTGTCCCCTGTATTCTTGTTTTCACCAGTTGTGTTCCCCTACCTTATTTTCTCTGGATCGAGAGCACCAAAATTGCTACTGCTGATGGCACGATTTCTTTTTTTTTTGGGGGGGGGGAGAGAAAAATTGTTTGCAAAGAATTTCAGTCTGAAAGGATTAGGAAACAGTCTCTGAAAGGTAACACAAGATGGCCCAAAACAGATACAGCTGCTTTAGACAGTAGCCTTGAGTGTTCTCATGAAATTCCTAGTGGGTACTATAGGCATATGTGTTTCAAACAGATGGATAAGACAATGGAAGGAATGAACAAGAGCTTCCAAGGTCATTCATTAATGCTCCTTCTGTTCTCCAGAGCCTTCATCTATTCAGGCTGGAAAAAAAAAAAAAAAAAAACTTCTCTGAATTTTTCTTGGCTCTGCCACTTCTAATTTTGATTTGAAAGTGGGTTTTTTCTTAAATTATTTGGAGGAGAATATTGGGAAAAGTCATCTGAGTCTTGGCTCCACCCTAATCTCTCAATTTTCAGCTGAATTACACTGTACCTCAGAGACATGAAATGATTTGCCTCAGGTCACCATGATAGAAAGTAGCATAGCTAAATGTTCAAATCCAGTACATCCCCTGAATATCCAGGATTTTTTTCTCCCTATTAAAACATATCACCCAGAGTCAATCAGTAAACATTTATTAAGCAACTCCTTATGCAAGACACTATCCTATTCAGTAGGGATACAAAGAAAGGCAAAAGACAATTCTTGCTCTCGGGAAGTTCATAATATAATGTGGAAGACAACATAAACATGGGGAAACAAGCTTTGGACTGGAAAACCAAGGGATGGATAACCAACAAAAGGAAGTGGATATGCAGACTTTCTGGAGAATGTAGAATTTTAGCTGAGACTTGGAGACTTATATAGTTGGTTAGAAAGACAACTAAGACCCTAGGATAGGTATTTCTGATTGAAAGGACCAGTAGTGTGCCCCCTAAGCCAGGCTGGCCTTCCCAGATAGGTGGTTTACCTTTTCAAAATAAAAGAGCCTTTTCCTTATCCTTATTCAACATTAGATTAGAGAAAATCCAGGGGTACTGACATTTTCACCTAACCACGTCTTTCCTATGAGTTCATCGGGACAGTCACTCATCTGAATGTACCTAATTCTTCCAGTGATATAACAGCATGAGCTCAGCTTGGCTCTCATTTTAATTAGCCTGTTTCGTGAAAAATAAAAATCTACTTTTCACAAAATATCAGAACTCATTAGTCTATTCACCTGTAAAAATAGGACTTTTTAGGCTGTTGCTTTTTTGGAAGAAAAGCAATGCACAATTTTTTTAAGTACATAAAAATTATAATTATTCACTTTATTTTTCCAAGGTCTCTGAGAACTTTAAAAAAAGGCAGAACAGATTTCTTGGACTTTATAAAAGAAATTAACTTCCCAGATTAACATATTGCTTGCCAAGTTTTAGTTTAGAGTGATTTTTTATAACCAAGTTATAAAACTCCTGAAAATACCATGGGGACCTAGAATGGAAAAGCTAAGAGACCTCTGAATGGGCCTGGTGCAAAGGAGTTGATGAGGACCTAAATTCCAGAAACACATGGCAGGTTTGCTCTCCCAAATGGCAAAATAAGGGACAGATCCTGCTCATATGGTGGAATAAGTGATATATTTTATGGTGTTAATATATTTTTGAAAAGTATGCTGTAGGATATTCTGTAAAATTTTATTTGGATCCATGGGAGTCTGAAAGATTCAGTGGTTGGTAACTGTTTACAGACCCCTTCTACTTTGGGGTCATTGGGACAAGTGACTTCCCTGAGAAGAAAATACAAAATTGCAACAAAAACACAAACATTATATACTTAGATATTATTTATCCACAAGGAATTCAAAGAATCATACTAAGCAGAATTTTAATTTAGTCAAGCAAATGCCCCATTCATGTAATAGCAATTCTCAAAGTGTGGTCCAGGGACCACTGGGACTCCTCAAGACACTTTCTGGAGCTACAGGAAGTCAAAGTTATTTTCATAACAATACTACAATATCCTAATTTCTAGTAGGGTAATATGTCACATACACAAATGTTCTCTGAGGTCCTCAATACTTTTTAAGAGTATAAAAGCATCATGAAACTAAAAAGTTTGAAAATTATCGATTTACAGAATTCATAAAAGGTAACCTAGAATGATAGAAAGATATTTGATGGGTTCAGGAAAAACATGAGTTTACCCTGAGCATGATTCCTCTAAGCCTGTTTCTAATCATCATAAAAAAGCAGAATAAAAATACTTGCTATGCCAGACAGTGAAAAGTACAGGATAAACAGCTATCTCTACAGGCTGGAGAGTTCAAATCCCAATCTCTATATGACTCTGTGTAAATCATTTAAGTACTCTTGGTAAAAACTTATGATTTGCAGTTGCAGATCAGTTACCAATCTGCCTTGGTAAATGGAGTTTACTCACCAGGAATTTTCTCTACCAGTGAAATCACAAATCTAGTACAATAGTGACCATGACATTGATGATGATGATTCTGCCTTATCTACAGAATTGTTATGGAGATCAAATAACATGATGGCTATAAATTACTTTACAAATCTTAAAGCACTATAAATTTCAACCATTATTTCCTAATTTTATAAAGGGGAATAAACCATGACACATGTTGAGAATAGATTTGTTGACAAAGTCATGGCTAAGTAACTGGACCATAGGCACAACTGACCAGGAAGAGAAGAGGGGAGGAGATCAGGGAAAGAAGGGGAGAAGAAAGAAAGAAAAGAGAGGGCAGGACAGGACAGGACAGGAGAGGAAAAATGAAGAGGGGATAGGACAGGCAAGAAAAGGAGAAGAGAGGACAGAAAAGGGGAAGAGAGGACAGGATAAGAAACGAGAGGGGGAAAAAAAGAAGAGAGAGCAGGAGAGGGGAGGACAGAAGGGAGGAATAGAGGAACAGAAACCTTTCCACACAAAAAAACCTCAGGACACATTCTATCAGAAACTCTCATTAAACTCATAAATCTAACTAAAAGACTAATGACAAGATCAGGGTTTGTGTAGAGACATTTTCATAGAAAGAAAAGTCCTAATATGTAAACATAGAAACATTTATTTAAGGCTATATCTAATCTAATGCTCTCATTTTATAGATGAGAAGATGAGACATAAGACCACACAGATTCAGAATCTGCACTCAGAACCTCTGATTCTAAATCCAGGGATCTCTTCATTAGTCTATGTCAGCTTCTTCTGTTTGTTTCTCATCGTTTTATGTCACTTCCCCACAGTGTAAAAGTGGTATAATAATTATACCAACAACTAACATTTATATGGAATTTAAAGCTTACAAGGTACTGTGTACAGATCATCTCAATGGATTCCCTCCAGCAACAAATTATTATACCTGTCTTACAGACGCAGAAACAGAGATGAACAAAGGTTAAATAACTTGCTCAATATTAAAAAAAATAAGTATTTTAGAGAGGATTATGAGTTCCAAACTTTCTATTCCAAGACACTATTCCAACCATCTGCCTCAAGATCATGGAATTAGATCTGGACTTGGGAATGATTTTGGGTGCCATGAATTCCAATCCTTTATTTTTTAAATATGAAGAAAATGAGTGCCAGAAAAGTAATCACACAGATAAAACTTTCAGAGCCAGAATTCAAACTAAATTTCTTTTAAAGTTAAGAACTCTTTCTACTGTAAATACTAACTCTTGGATGTTTGGGTCAAAATAATACAGTAAAGTTGTAAAGTAGGGGTAAGAGAAGGAAACCATTTGCCTTCTGTCAAAACCATTCAGATATATGACTACCAGTAGGATGATTTCAGAAAGGTCTGGAGAGACTTGCATGAACTGATGCTAAGTAAAGTTAGCAGAACCAGATCATTGTACACAACAACAACAAGATTATATGATGATCAATTCTAATGAATGTGGCTCTTTTCAATTATGTTATAATTGCAGCCAGTTCCAATGATTTTATGATGAAGAGAATCATTTACAGCCAGAGAGAACTGTGGGAACTAAATGTGGATCACTCATAGTATTTTCACATTTTTGTTGTTATTTGCTTGCATTTTGTTTTCTTTCTCATTTTTTTTGATCTGATTTTTCTTTTGCAGCAAGATAATTGGATAAATATGTATACATTAGTTGGATTTAACATATTTTAACATGTTTACTATATATTGGATTACTTGCCGTGTAAGAGAAGGAGTGGGAGAAAGGGGGGGATTTGCAACACAAGGTTTTGCAATGATCAGTGTTGAAAAATTATCCGTGCATATGTTTTGAAAATAAAAAGCTTTAATAAAAAAAGAAAAATTATGTGATCTACACTGATGCTGTTGAAGCTAAAAATCACAGGTGGAAAAAAAATTTGTTTCAGTGAAAAATGACAAACTCTTACCCACCCATTGGCTCAGGTTTCCCAATGGCCCACTCTGCAGCAATCCTTCTATTTCACATAAATGCTAGTTTCCTTGGACAGGCCAGTTCCATTTGATACATTTCCAGGAAGGCTGGGACATACACATGCACACACACACACACAAACACACACACACTCTATACACATCTGGTATGATTTCTAAAAAGTGAATTGTACTCCAAAGAAAATCAAGGGCTGCTGGATCCCGTTCAACATTTTCCACTGCCATTGAAGACATTATAAAAAATAATAATAATAATGCAAGACAGTTAAGCCTTTAAATTGCCTAATGCTGTCCTAAAATGGCATTTCAATTATGCTGAAATTAAACACTTGAGCCCTGAAAATCAGGAATGAGCCACCGATGAATCACAGGTGCCATTTTATCATAAGCAACTTTGCTGTTTTGAGGGTTTTCTCCATGGATTTCATTGCCTGAGACTTTTGGTCACTGGCAGAGGCTGCTAGTGCATTCTAATAGAGATGTGTGAATGCTTAGAGAAAGCAAAATCCCTACTCAAAGTCAAGCAAGGCCACGGAATTTTATTGCATCTGAAGGAGAGGGACAAGAAAAGGGACTTTTCAAAAATGGGAGACCTGTGACTTGGGTTAAGGAAAGAAGGTCAAGATAGTGGTGGGATCAAAGAAATTGGAAATTAAGCATTGAGTACAAGGGAAAGGAAGGGGACCAGAGAAGGACCATGAAGTGGTGCCATTCATTTCTTCACTGGCTTTTTCTTTGTGAAAGGAAAGAAACTGTTACTGACAGATCTCAGATCCCTGTGATGTTTTCCGATTAAAGGCTTTTCAACTACTAAAAATTGAGAAAATTGAAGGTCAGTTGTTTGTTTGGTTGGTTTTTTTCCATGCTAATGCTTTCTGTTAGGAAAAGAGAAGCCAGTATATGGGGATTGGGTCCAAAGTTAAACTAGTTGGCCTGAATATAAATAATAATAATAATAAATGTGTCCTTTCCTAACTGTATTCATAACTCAGCAACTTGGTGCTGGACTTGGAGACAGAAAGACATGAATTCAAATCCTACTTTAGATAATTTTTTGCTTGGAAACCCCAGGCAAGAGGCTTAACCTTCAGTCATAGCTTCTTCACCTACAAAGTGGGGAATCTTAATAGCCCTCTATCTCATAGGGTTATAGTGAATATCAAATGGTATAACAAATATACAGTTATTTGCAAACCTTAGCAGGGTTTGAATTGTGTGTTAGAACCACCTCCCCATGTGTTCTACATTTCAGCCAAACTGGCTTACTTCTTGTTCTCTGGACATCATATTCCATCTGCCATCTTACACCTGCTCGGAATGTTCTCTCTTCTCAAGTCTGTCTCTTAAAATTCCTAGTTCTTATCAAAGATCACATAGATGCTACCTCCTTCAAGAATCTTTTCCCTAAGTCTCCAGCTGCTAGTGCTTTGCCCAAAGTACATTCTGCTTAAATAATATTTTATTTTACTAACCTGCATACATGTTATTTTGTCAAATAGAAGGTCAGTTTTTTGAAATCCAGGATAATTTCATTTGTATTTATTTCACTGAAACATAGTAGATGCTTAATATTAATTGAATTGAATTTGATTGATTGTTGTGATGATTGATTATTAATGTGAATGGAGAAAAATTCTAATTCTAATTATTTCAAAGTTGAACAAATTACTACTATTTATTAAGGTGAGAAGGAGAAAATCTTTATTAAGGGCCTATGAAGCACCAAGCACTGTGCCAAGTATTTTACAAATATTATCTCATTTTATTTTCACAAGAGCTCTGGAAGAAGATGCTATTATTATTTCTATTTATAGTTAAGGAAACTGAGGCAGACAGTGATAAAGTAATTTTTCCAGAGTCCAAAAGCTACTAAATGTATAAAGTGGGCTTTGAACTTATTCTTCCTGATACCAAGTTCCCTTCCCTCTCTGAAATGTTGCAATTCTACATGTTTTTCCTATCTACACTATAAGAATTTGTGAGAAAATTTTTAAATTGTTTCCTTCTAAACTCCTGGGAGGAAGGAGGAGTGCAAAGGAAAGGGAGAGGCAAGTGGGAGTTGATTCCTCTAATCTCCTTCTTTAGATTTATATCCAATGGAGCTCTGGACCTACTACAATTAAGTTTTCCATTTCCTATTGTGTTTTGTCTTCTTTGGGGATTGGACTTAGAAGTGGAGGACTTTTATTTTTCCTACTACCACCTTTTCTCTCATCTTCTGATTCCTTTATTTACTCAGCAACATGCAAAAGAGAGAGAATTTGGACTTTCTTTTTTATTCTGTCATGTTCTCTTGAAATCAGCCAGCATACTCTTTATACACTCACAGTGGCCCCTGTCTCAATTTTCACAAGTTTTCACAAGTAAACCTACAGAGATTTCAAATACCAAAGGAAAGAGCACTAAACTTAGAGATAGTTTAAACATTAACCTTTATCATACCTGACACTGAACATAGAAATTAGATTTTTTTTCTTCATTTCATCATCTTCTTTCCTGTCATTCATTCTTCTAAATCATTTCCTCTAAGTAAGAGATTCATCCTACTCTGTGTCAGATGCTGAATTGCTGAATCAATACATAGTTTTTCTAACTAGGGAAGATTTAGCCTATTAAGACTTCTGGATCCATGAGTGCTTCCTATTTTAACTTCAGTCTACAATTCCAGTGCTTATAGGAGACACTTCTTTTAAAAACTAAAAAAAATAAAAATAAAAGTTTTATTTTTATGGATGCTTTTTGTTTCAGAGACATAATAATTTCTGCATGTACCTTCCCCACCACCTAGTGCCCAAACTGAACTATTCTTTGTGGAGGGGAAATCATTTAAGGAAAACAAACCAACACAAAGACTGTCTGAGAGTATATGTAACATAATACATCTGTAGCTTCTGTTACAAAAAGATGGAAGTATGTTTGATCATATGTGCTCTGGGACCAGTATTAGGTATTACGATTACATGAAATCTTGGTTTTTTTTTCTGTATGTTATGTATCTATTTTGTACATTATTCTCTTGGTTCTGCTTATTCTACTCTGTCAGTTCATAAGGTCTTCCTAGATTTATTGGAACTGCTTTTATTTTGGCCAGTGTATTATTACTGATTATAATTCAATCATATTCATGTGTCATTCTATTCAATTATTCCCCAATCTATCAGTTCTTACTTATTCTTTCCCTAGACTTGTTACCACAAAAAGTGCTAAGAATATTTTAGTATATATGAAGGCTTTCTTTCTGTCTTTAATCTTAAATTATGTCTGCCATTAAAATTTCGAAGTCAAAGAGTATACCAACAATTTAAGGATTTTTAAGAATTTCCTTTTGAATATAAGCTCCTTGAAAACAGGGTCTGTCTTTTGCCTCTTTGTATTCCTAGTTTTTAGCATAGTACCTGAAACATAGTAAATACTTAATAAATGTTTATTAATTAATTAATAATTGCAAATTATTATTCAGAACAAAGATGAATCAATTCATGGTTCTGCTAATGATGTAATTAACTCTCTTAACATCGATTACTTTCCTTCTTTTGTCATCTTTGTCAATTTGTTGAATGTGAAGCTAATTTCCAGGTTTCAGTTTCCATTTTTCTTATTATTAATCATTTAAAGCACTTTTCACCATATTTCTTACTGTTTATAATTTTTTTATTTTAAAATGTGCATATTATTTGGCCATTAATGTGTTGGAAATGGCTTTTGGTCCAATACAAAACACCAGACACCATCGATTGAGCAATGGATCTGGAATCAGGACAACTTGAATGCAAAACCAGCTTCACATACTTAATAATAGTGGACCCTGGTAAAGTAATTTACCTTCTGTCTGCCTCATTTTCAATGAGAATAATAATAACACACAGTTCCAGAGGTATTACAGGGATCAAATGAGATATTTTTTTGTCAAGCACTTAATAACAGTGCCTGGTGCATAATATGTGCTTTACAAATGATCATATATTGGTATCATTTCCCTTTATGGATATCAGATTTTTGACTTAGAACTACTAATTTATGGGCATAAGGAATGACTGATAACAGATTTAAAAAACCTTTTACCAAAGGAGAGTTGCAATATTGTAGTCTAAGAAAAATTCCTTGAATACTAATTATTAAGTGATTAATTGGTGATAGTATTTAGCATCAGAAAATTTAGCTTTGAGCCCTTTACTACTTTATACATATGTCAATTGGGTAGATTATTGAACTTTACTGGGCTCAAGTTTCTCATCTACAAAATAGCAGCACAGAATTGGTATCTTTAAATTTAATGTGTCTAAATCATATGCCCTAGGAGTTGTTCAGATGATTCCTCAATTATCAACAATCCTGATACTTCTCCAGTATATCTGGACACAAGATAACTCAATAAATTCTAAATCGATCCTATTGTCTTTTTCTCTAAACATTTTTTCTCCTCCCTTCTACTTCCTGAATGTCTCAAGTCATGCTCTTCACTGAACCCTATGCAGACTATCATCTCCATTCACTCTATACCTGAGAATGGGACTTTGTCCCTGGAGCTACCTTGAATTTGGATAGACAATTATTCTTATATTCCAGGATATTTCCAGGGATAACACAATCCTTATGTATAAGCGACCTTTCTAGCTCCTTTTATTATGTTGTCTTCCATCATTATAATACTCACAGGAACTATGTTGCTTGTTTTTATTTGCAACTACAGCTCTCAAATCATATTTATCAGGATTAAGTGTAGAAGTAGATGGAGCATCAAAAAGTTATCACACTGTGCATACTCTTTGACCCAGCAGTGTTTCTACTGGGCCTATATCCCAAAGAAATCTTAAAGGAGGGAAAGGGCCCCACATGTGCAAGAATGTTTGCGGCAGCCCTTTTTTGTAATGGCTAGAAACTGGAAACTGAGTGGATGCCCATCAATTGGAGAGTGGCTGAATAAATTATGGTATATGAATGTCATGGAATATTTTTTTTCTGTAAGAAACGACCAGCAGGATGATTTCAGAGAGGTCTGGAGAGACTTGCATGCACTAATGCTAAGTGAAATGAGCAGAACCAGGAGATCATTATACACGGCAACAACAAAACTATATGATGATCAATTCTTATGGACATAGTTCTCTTCAACAATGAGATGATTCAAACCAGTTCCAGTTGTTCAGTGATAAAGAAAGCCATTTACACCCAGGAGAGGCCTGTGGGATCTGAGGGTGGACCACAACATAGCATTTTCATGCACTCTATTGATGTTTGCTTGCATTTTGTTTTCCTTCTCAGGTTTTTCCTTGTAGATATGCTTTTTTTTTGTACCGCAAGATAGCTGTATAAATATGTATACACATATTTGATTTGTCAAGTATTTTAACATAATTAGCATGTATTAGACTTCCTGCCATCTAGGGGAGGGAGTGTGGGTAAGGAGAGAAAAATTTGGAACAGAAAGGTTTGCAAGGGTCAATGTTGAAAAATTACCCATGCATATGCTTTGCAAACAAAAAGCTTTAATAAAATAAAAGTTAAAAAAAGAAGTAGATGGAGCATCAGGCATCAGGTCTTTCTGACCTGAGTTCAAATCTAATCTCAGATACTACTAGATGTGTGAACCTGGACAAGTCACTTAACCTTGTCAGTTTCCTCATCTGTAAAATGAGCTAAAGAAGAAAATGACAAACTAATCCAGTATCTTTCCCAAGAAAACTCAAAATTGGGTCACAAAGAATCTTACATAACTGAAATCACAGAACAAATGTTTAATAAATACTATATAGCTTATTTTCTGATTTAATTATTTCTGTCATTTATCATTGTTTCTTCCATATCCAAAAACTTAATGTTCTCTTTGTTATCTCTGTCACTCTTCCTAGTGAGATATTTTTCATCCATCCACTCTTCCCTATTCCTACCAATAGCCACTGCTGTTATAAAATTGTTATCCTCTCTCCCTAAAATGCTTGAAAATTGATTTGCATTTATTTATATAAACTTATCTATGTATACATTCTCTTTTTTGAAAGGCTCCTTGAGTAATCTCAAGGAACTGGTGCATTGTTGTTTTTATACCCTAATACCTAATTCAGGACTTGGTACATAGAAATTGATGAAAGATTGGTTTATCAATCTCCCCTCCCCTTTGCCTTCCCCATAGACTATTGCAAATAGCCCCTTGATAAGCATTCCTGTCCACATTCCCTCTTTCTCCAATACTTCCTTCACTGTTCTACCAAGTTTATATTCCTTATTACTTAAAGCTTTCCTTCTTCCCTATTTTGATCATATAATTTGTCTATTATTGTTATGAACTTTGCAAGCATAATAAACACAATCACTTCATTGTATCAAAAACACACAGATGACAATTACATATAAAAGCTGTCTATTTTCCATTAAATATAGTTTAAATACCTTTGTGTGCTAGTCGTTACCTCCACATCTTTCCAAGCCTATCTCATATTACTTCTTTTTTCCATACACCATGAACCCAGTTTTTCCACATGGAAAGATCAAAAAGAACTAGTTTACACAGAAAATGCAGTCTGAAAATACTTGCATCTCTCCATCTGACTCTGGACTGCCTTTCAGTTCCCTGATGGAAACAACTTGGTATACAGAAGGGAGAATTACATTTCAAGTCATAGTACCTGGGCTCCCATTTTTGGTTCCATTCTTTATTGCCCATGTGACTTTGGGCTATATTGTCTATTACCCTTGCTGTTATTAACATACCCCATGCTTTCTACATCCATGTCTTTGCTCTTCAGTCATTATTTCTAATGCCTACAAAGCTTTCATCTTCATTCACTTACCTTCTACCTGTTGAATTCCTATTCATCCTTTAAAGTTCAACTAAGATTCAGAAAATAAAACTTGAAAAAAGGGACCAGAAGTCTTAGAATTTAAGAATTGGAAAGAAATTCTAATGTAATCTATTCCTGGGGTTGAGGAGGGAGGAAGAATTCCCTCATTCTGGGAGTGGGAGGCAACCAGGTAGACCTAGAGGCATGAAGACCTGCAATCATATCCTGCCTCATAAATTTACAACTTATGTGACTCTAGGAAGGTTATTTCAAAACTTGGCCTCATTTTCTCTTTGTGTAAAATGAACGAGTTAGAGTTAATTTCCTGTAAGGTCCCTTCCAGTTCTAAATCTATGTTCATATGACATTTTCAAGAAATGGTCATCCAAGCTTTTCTTAAACCAATCAATAATCATTTCATAAGTGTTTATTAAATGTTGTATGCAGCACTTCATGAAGGGGAGTCCAATACCCTGAAGGCAGCCTACTTGACTTTGAGGCCATTCCAAAACTTGGGAGTTTGTTTGCTTTCCTGGAATCAAGCCGATACTGGCTTCTTTGCTAGACCCACATTGTTCATTGTTCTGTCCTCTGGTAGGAAAAAAAAGCAAGTCTAATTCCCCTTCCACATGATAACCCTTCAAATACTATCTTTCTCCTTCTTCCCAATCCTCTTTTCCCGTTTCCCAGTTCCTTAAACTGATCTTCTTATGTTATAGACTAAAAGACTTTCATTATCTTGATTTCCTTGCTCTGCATTTTCTTTATTTCTCCATTAATAACAATTCTATCAGGGTTTTCTTGCTCTGCATTCGCTTTATTTCTCCATTCAATAACATTTTTGCATCTTGGATCTCAAAACACTTTTTGCTTTTGAAAGGCTATAATTCACTCATTATCCTTTTAAATTATATTTTATCTTTGTATGCAATTTATCTGCTACTCCTATTTCCCTGATACTGGAAAAATTCATTTCCTTTAAAAAAAGAAAAGAGCTAGTCTAGGTAAGTCTCTATTCCTCTTACAAGATTGCAAATGCTAACCTTTATACTTCATTTAAAGCTTAGCAGAGTTCTGCATATAGTAGGTAATTAATAAATGTCTGTTGCATCAAATTCAATCCTGTATTACTCAGCCAAGTTGAACAGAGCCAAAGGGAAATCAACATGGTTCACAATATAAAATGCATTCGATTACTTTACTTAATTATTTCAGTTTCACAACTTTCATGCCAACTCAACGTGGTACAAAGTAGAGAGCTGGCAACTGTCAGGCAATTGTGCACAGTGCTGACAAAGAGTCTGGAGAGCGATGGCCAAAAATAACAAAAAACTAAACAAAAACAGAATGCTTTTTTTTCTCCAAACTGGGTAAATTTTGGACAAAGGTAGTTTTCAAGCTTGAATTATCCAGATAAATGAGAATCTGAGGGACTGTGAGGGTTATTGCTTTAAAGATCACTGTGTTCCAATTTGTGAAATTCAGTTCTCTGATGTTGTTTGCAGAGCCCTAGGATTGAACCAGGAGGTTCTGGCCTATCTGGAGCTGTGCATCTGCCACCCACAATACAATCCTGTTCATTTGTCTCATAGAAGGCCTGGCAAAGAGAAGAGAACCAGAGTAGATGATTTGGATGCTGCAGTCTACACCTGTTTCCAGCTGAAACCCACTGAGAAAATGTCTGTTTTCAGAACTAATGGAGAAAGTGAAGCTCAATGACAGAAGAAACAGAGGTCATGCCCTGCCAAGACACGGTTGGGATATGGATTTTGTGAAGGTGCCAGGTCAGTGGAAAGAGCATCCACTGGACACTAATGCCATGAGAAGCTTCAAGCCAAAATTCCATCAGGGTCCAGGTGTATACTCAGTTTCTTCATCAGTAACATCAGTGTTCTCACTAATGAGATTGGTCATTTCAGAGAGATTGTCCAAGATGCCATATACAGAAAAGGCTTTCATATTCAGGCACAACTTCAGTAGAGCAAGTAAAAAAAGAGCTGCATCTGACTAGTACGAGAAACACACAGAGTGCCTTAATTTTCAATAGACAAAACTTACTTAAAATTTTGTTTCTTTAAAGATCTTATTTGCTACCTCTTTTTCCTCAGTTACAGGTTGATGGAGAATGATCACTTTCTAGTTTCTCCTTTCTTTTGACATGATTTTGAATAAAAGTTTAAAATAAGCTTAATGCAAAGAGAATTAATGAAGATAACAAGGTAAATGAGCCTTTTTGGAGAAAAAGATGGGAGGGGAGAAGCTAATAAAAATAATTTGGAGGAGAGAAGAAAAGAAGGAATTTTTGAATTAGCTACTTATATGAAAAAGGGGGATAAGGGGAGTCATTAGATTTAGATAAATATTTTTAAAGTAATGTTAAAAAAAACTTCAAAAGTAGGTAAGGAGTTGAGAAATAATTGAGTGAAGAGGACAAGGACTGAGATGATTAGAGAGGAAGACACCTGTGGGATTGGGTTACTATAAAGTTCATTGAGTAAAACCATTTAGAGAAACAAAATAATTGAAACTAAAAAGGAAAAAGAAATATCCTAATCCCAGTTTGGGCAAGCCGGGAATTCTCACTCTCCCCAGGTAAATTTATCAGACTCCTCTTCATTTAAAACCATTCAGATACCATATAGTCTAAATGACTTTCCTTAAACTCTAATACATTATCATCCCAGTAAATAATGTCCTCTCTTTTTTCACTAGCCAGGAACTTTCTCTTCTATATTATATTCATGACATCACAGT
Organism: Myrmecobius fasciatus; assembly: GCA_023553655.1. NCBI lineage: Eukaryota > Metazoa > Chordata > Mammalia > Dasyuromorphia > Myrmecobiidae > Myrmecobius > Myrmecobius fasciatus. Next base: position 168,864 of record JAJPUD010002052.1, on the reverse strand, counting down.
CTAACAATCTATGTACATGCTAAACCTACTATCCATTGCTCATTCCCTATAAAATATAAGCTCTTTCAGGATGGGCACCATTTAAATGCAATTCCTTGACAGCAAGGACTATTTTATTTTTATCCTTACATTCTTCTATGACACCTCTTAGAGACTTTTGTACAAAGTGGTACTTCACAAATACTAGAAGAATTGAAATTTATGAAAATACTATTTCTGAAGCTCATTCTCTGAATAAATATGAATTAAGTAACTACTGTGTGCTTAATGCTATACTTTAAGCAGATGTAGACATTACTCCCCTACAATTGCGTATGAAATATTGATTTTTTAAAAAGTCTCATATTTATAGATAATATAAAAGCATGCTATTGCCCAATAGCCAACTTGAATTATATAACCTATGAATTATTGAAGTCTGAATTAGTAAGATTTTATTTTACTAATATTAACAGCTAATAGTATTAGTTAAACTGCATTTTTATCATAATTAATCATGATTTTGTATGTATTCAAAAAATCATTATATTATATTAACTCTTCAAACTCATCTGCCTCTCATTTGTTCTAGACTCTGGTTGCAGATATCTTATTCCAGTCTCCATTAGGATTTTTAGGAGGTGTTTTTAAAAGTTACCAGGTCTCTCTTCCACCAAAGATTATTCTAGTCCTTTCTCCAGATGTCAATCCTTAGTCTACCATCTATTTCCCATTTTTTGTTAGCTACAACAGAAGGTACTGTTTTTAAAATTTTATTCTAAGACCTAAAATCCCACTCAAATTTGTTGTGTTTAGCCATTACATCATTATAACATTTTCCATTCTGTGGATAAACCATTGTTTCTTAATATCATCAAATTAACCAAAAAGTACAAAGTTGGAAAGTTCCCAAAGACCTTTCAGCAGGCAGGGAGAGGTAGCCTGGTATACAGCACATTGGACAGAGAAGTTCAAATTTGCTTCAGATACTTACTAGCTATCTGTTATGCTATGTATGAGTAAGTCACTTAGTATCAGAGTCAATTTCTCATCTGTAAAATGTAAATAATAACAGTAATAGTAACTAACTCACAAAGTTGTCATAAGGATCAAATAAGATAACATATGTAAAATGTTTTGAAAATCTTGAAATAATGTATACATTTTAAATTATCATCATCATCATCATCTCAAATAAGAATAGCACCATGAATATGTTTTCTGAAACCTGTATGACTGTAAAAACAGGGTGCTAAGTATACAAAAGAGAGTGGGTAACCAGTGGATTCGTTGTGTTGTATGTAGTAATGATCACACAATGAGAAGAAAATTAGGAGAAAGTCATCCCTTGTTGGATGGACTTCTTTGTCAAGGGTTTGTTAGTAGTAGTTATCAAGGAGTTCCACAAGATAAGAAGGGTTACAATCCAGCCATTTTCTCCCATTTGAAGAAAATATCCATGAGGAATGAGGATGAGGAAGAGGAATAGAAGAGAAAGAGAGAGAGAAAGAGAGAGAGAGAGAGAGAGAGAGAGAGGAAAAAGAGAGAGAAAAGAAAGAGAGAAGGAGGTAGGAATGGAGGGAGGGAAGAAGGAAAGAAAGAAAGAGATAAGGAAAAAGAGAAAGAAAGAAAGAAGTAAAGGAAGGAAAGAAGAAAGGAAGGAGGGAGGGAGGAAGGAGGAAGGGAGGAAAGAGGAAGGAGGAAGGGAGGAGGGAGGGAGGGAGGAAGGAAAGAGGGAGGAAGGAAGAGAGAGAATGATAGAGGGAAGGGGGGAGAGAGAAAGGAAGGAAGAGAAGAAAGAAAGAAAGAAAGAAAGAAAGAAAGAAAGAAAGAAAGAAAGAAAGAAAGAAAGAAAGAAAGAAAGAAAGAAAGAAAGAAAAAGAAAGAAAGAAAGAAAGAAAGAAAGAAAGAAAGAAAGAAAGAAAGAAAGAAAGAAAGAAAGAAAGAAGAGAAGAGATGAAATAATAGCAAACACTTATTTAGTACTTTAAATACTAAATTTAAAGTACTTTATTTACAAATATTATCTTTTTTTATCCTCACAACAATCGTGAGAGATAGATGCTATTATTATCCAGATTTTACACATGAGAAAATTGTTATAGGAAAGGTAAGTGACTTCCTTAGAATCATATAACTATTTCTCTTTATTTAATTCAAGTCCACTTGACTTTAGGCCCAGTACTCCATAAGATCTCAAATTCATCAGAGTAGATAATTATGCTTTATTAAATAAATGAAAGGGATAAATTAAAATGGAAATCCATTAAAAAGGTGTGATTAAAAGATTAAAACAATGAACTAAATCTGAAAGGATATAGACTTAAATCAATCAGGTTACAGTGAAGATAGAGAAAAAGGAATGAATAACAGAGAGTTTAAGAAACAAGACTCCATAAAATGATACCTGATCAGATATAAGGGGGAAAAAAGATTGAGTAATCAGAAATGACTCCAAAGTTTAGATCCTTGACAATTAAGAGAGAAGTAGTACCTTTAGACAAAAATAAAGAAGTTGTGAAGAAAACACCAACAGCAACAAGCACAAATGTTTTGGAGCAACTGAAAAAAATGTATATTTGGGAAAATTTGGAGGTCATTCTTCAGCTGAAACTGAGAGATTGAATGAACTTTTACATAGTGTATTGAAGAAATATTTCAGAGGTCCAACAACTAGTTTTGGAGCTACTCACAGATAAGAGTCAAATGGCGCAAAAAATCCAGTAAAGGAAAAAGGGAAAAGGAGTCAAAAAAGTAAAAGAAAAGAAAATCAAGATAGTCTATTGATCTAAAAGGAGAAATAATTGTCAGCAATGCCAGATGGGTCAAGGAGAATAGGGATTGAGAAAAGGGCATTGTAATTGATTGAAAGTAGGTATTTGCCGACCATAGAGAGGAATGCTAACACTCAGAGCTGGGAGGCATATGTCTAAGTGCCCAGAATTAAGGAGAAAAGGGATAGTAAAGACATGAATATGGTAGCAAAAATCATTTGTTTGAATGTTCTACATAAAAATCCAAACAAAAGATGAGGTTAGCTGTTATAGAAGTCTCTGCATATCTATAGAATGACCAACTAATCTAATTTTTGTCTAGTTTAAATATTCCTGTTATGCTGCCAATGGAGTAGACATCATTCAGATAGTGGGAAAGAATGACAGGAAATAATTATTAGCAAAAAGCTTGTTGACTTGAATAAAATGACATAGTTCATTTCTGAAAGTGGCTGAGTACCATTTATATAAGTACCAACTATGAAAAGAAAGAATCATAGGCTTGAATTTGGAAGAAACCTTAGAAGTCATCGAATCTAACTTCCTTATTTTACAGGTGAAGTAGCTGAGGCTGGAAGAGTTTAAGTCTGATTCTAGGGAAATAATTTAACTTCTTTGTGCCTCAGTTTCCTCACCTGTAATCTAAATGCATTGGACTCAATGACTTCTCTTCCAGCTCCAAATCTATGACTTTCATATTCATATATTGTGACCAGGATGTCACAGCTATAAAGTTTTTGAGCTAGGGTGCTAACTCAGGACTTCATGACTTCATGGCTGTGCTATATTTTTAGATGTGAATCTGTGCTCTCTCACCCCAGATTCAGTCCTCGTTCTGCTCTGTTGCTATGTCTTCTATAATGTATGCTCTCCTAAAGCATATGGAAAATAAAATGTTGGTGTCCTCAACAAGAATTCCAGCCATATGTTATCCCAAGGGAAATGTGACTTTGGTTGACTTTAATGACAAGCACAAAATAGCCAAGTTTTTTTTTTAATTCTTGCTATTAAACCCCCAAGTTCTATGGGGTTCAATGAACTAGGATTAAAAATATTAAACTGATTGATAATTGTGATAAATTCCATCTTGCCATGCGGTAATGAAAAGTCACACCGTAGATCTTGTGTATATTAGTTGGAGGTACAGATGAATTCAAATGAAAATGGTGGAAACTCAACACCAAGGTAATTTCCTGTAATTAACAATACATTTCTTAGAAATTTAAGACTGTAACAACTCCATCCCATTAGTAGCAATAAGGAGGTTGATCTGAGCAGCATTGCTTGAAGCAAGGTATTCCCAATCCCTAGGTTCCCTTCCTTCCTCTTCTTCCTTGCTTCTAATGTTAATTCAATGAAATTTAATTATTTTTAGTAAAGTCTTATTCGAGAAAAGCAAACACTCCAGGAAAGTTACTTAGGGATCTATTTATAGGTAAGATTTTGTATTATAGGGAAGAGATTCCACTAGCTTCTGAGGCAGCCTGGCTAAATAGTATCAGTAAAAAATAAGTTCAAAAGTAATTGTTTTATTTCAAGAAGGAAACCGAGTCTCATGATGAATTGGGGGGAACCACATGACAGCATCATTCTTCAAAATGTGAAGGAGGGCAGCCAGGTGATAAGAGACAGAGCAGTCCAACACCAGAGGCTATGTATGACAGAAAGGTGTCCCCTTTGTCACCTTAGCAAGTTACATATATGCCTGCAGTTGCCAATTGTAGGCTCGTGACCTGTCAGTCACCTGGAGGAATCAGATATAGCTTAGGACACCATGAAAGGTTTCCACACTCATGTTAGAGAATGCCTTTTCCTTGAAGTGTTCCATGTCAGGCATCTGTAAGCTGGCATATAATCACATATTGGAGTCTTAGGTTTTTCAAATATTCATCAGGGCATCATATTCTCTTTCATCGAATCCCGGTGAAAGAGAGAGATCATTCTTTTTTTTTTTTTCTTTTTAAAGGCAACCTGCAAATGTTCATTCATAACCAAGGAAAAAAGCATCACAGGATAATAAGATTTAGATCAGAAAAAGGATCTTAGAGATCATAAAGTCATAGATTTAGAGCTGGAAGAGAGGTCAAGTATAGTGCCTTCAGCTTACAGGTGAGGCACTGAGGCACAAAGAAGTTAAATTATTTCCCTAAAATTAAAGAGCCAGTAAATAGTTGAATTGATTTGAACTTAGGGCTTCCTGATTCAAAGGTCAGCACTCTAATTGTCTGATAAGCTAGCCCAACTCCTTCACTTTACACACAGAAGAATAACAATTAAGGAAAATTATTATCAGTTATGAGTCAATCAGCAAAAGCCTATAGAATAAATCATGGGTCTGCCACCCCTGTGCTTTCTTACCCCTCAGTCTTAGCTCATGTTGATGGCTATAACAAGAACATCCTTCTTTCCCTTTTTGACCATGACATGTCTTTTAGGCTTAGTTCAGATGCTATCTTCTTACTGAAACCTTCTTCTCTCATTGAGAGGAAAAATTAATTCATTTTTGTCAATCTCTACATCTGCCACAGAACCCAACAGATAGTAGGAGCTTAATAAATGCTTATTTGATGATGGACTGATGAGTAACAGTCTTTCCCCCTCACATTTAATACATGTAGCACCCAATGTCATCCCTCTCTAGTTGCCTAATGGCATAATAAAGAAGTAAGATAAATAGTGAGTAATTGAATTCAAATCCAGCCTCAGAAATTTCCTAGCTGTGTGGCTTCAGATACTGTGTGATCCTGGGCAAGTCACTTAACCTTGTCTGCCTCAATTTCCTCATCAGTAGTAAAATAGTTGAAGAAGAAAATGGCAAATTAGTCCAGTTTCTTTGACAAGAAAACCCCCGAATGGGTCATGAAGGGTTGAATATTACTGAAATGACATAACAAATTCCATATTCTGTATCACATCATCTTCCCATACAGTACAGCCTCCTTTTCAACTGCAAACTTCACATAGCAAACTTCACAAGGGCAATCCTAGCTCAATTTTGTATCTCTTCGGCGTCTTATCCCAGTTTTTAGACACTGCAGATACTTAATATTTGGTGAATTGAAAAAAAATCAATTTTCATTCTTCTATATTTATCAGTAGAACATAAGCCCTTTAAGAGGTGGGACTATTTTGATGTGTATGCTCTGAATTTAGCAAAGAACTTGGTATATATTAGGTGGTTAAGACATATTGCTTATTGAATTGATTACATGGGAATCAATTAAAAAGAAAGAAAAAAGAAGTTTGTTTATTTGTTTCTTATGGCTTCCATTCTTTCTCTACACAGTAATGTTTGGAGAGTGCTGGCTATTACACAGTCCCAGTTAATTTGAATAAGTATGTCCAGTTGCCTCCAAAGACTCATGGGTCTCAAGAGACAATTGCAAAGAAATTGAGGTATTTTATCAACCATTAAGACCCATGGGAAGTATTAACATGTATGAGAAAGACATTAACCATGTCCCTGGGACAAAGGGGACATTAAACTGTGTTAGTCAACATATCTCAACCTGGTATTAACAAAAGAGTATAACTCAGAGATTATCAGAGTAAGGTATATTACTAACTCCTTGGTGGATATTTATGTTGTCACACTGGGAGATTTTAGAGTAAGGACTCTCAGATCATCTGAATTTGTTTGGAAGGTCACAACAATGAAACTGGAATACCCTATCTGAGTCCACAGCAAAAAAATTTCACCTTCCCTCCATCTTCTCTACCTTGAGAAAGGTCCAGTAATACCCTCTGCAGGGAAGTAATGAGAACTGCAGGAAGAGTGACAAAAGGGAGCAAAGCCCAATGTCTTTTGCCCATCCTATTTTCTACTGCCAGATTGATTTTCCTAATGCACAAATCTTAAAGTTAGACTGCCCTGTTCAAAAACTTTTAAATAGAGCTCATCTCTCTCCTATGAACATCTTTATCATTTTGATTATATCTTTCTTATGTCACATTTCATTCTGTCTTGAACTTTAATTATTTGTACGTGTGTGAATGTATCTATGTACATATGTATATATACATATATATCTCCATGGAAATATGTGTGTATGTACATATGTGAGCATATATATATGTATATATATATATATTTGTGTGTATGTGTACTCCAAGCATATCATAAATTTTGTGATATACTGGTTCTAGAGTTTCCAATCAGACTGTAGAACACTGGATCTTGAGCGAAGATCTGCATTCTAATGATACCTCAGACACACACTACTTGTATGACCTTGTCATTTGAATTTTGGCTTCTAGAGATACTTTAAGATTTAAGAGTACCAGCTAAGAACTAGCCACAGCCACTCCTCACCCCCATCCCCAGCTCTGTGGGGCAGGTTTCTTTAGCTTACATCTTCCCATTCAGGTCAATGTCTCTATAAAAATGACACAAGTATCATAGCCCTTTAGGAACACCAAAATATAGCCTTAATTCTGCAATCCTGCAAATGTTCACATTCTACCTAGCTCAAGGAATCATGATGAGAGGCTCACAATTGCCGTGGAAAGAATATTTTGCCACTTTATACTCCTCAAGTTAACACAAATGCATTTGCCTGCTCAGACCCAGGCTTCCAAATCTGTATTCTCTCCTCTATACAAAAGACTGTGCTATAGGAACCTCTGGAGGGTTTCCGAACCACAGAGTTGTTCAGGGAGTGTAATCATTAATAAATAATGATAAATGAGATGCTACCCTTTTACGTAAAATTATATGGCTAATGCAGCTGATGCTGGGAACAAAGAGGGAAAAAAAACAACTTTTCCCTCGTCCTATATTACAGTCTGTAAAGCATGAACATTGAATTAACCCAATAAAAGTGACAATTCTGACCCTGGGCTATATCCATTACTCTAAGGTTACAGCTTGCAAGCCAACTCAAAGTATACTCAATGTGGTGCTTTGCTGAAATACTTATCATCTGCAATCCGTATGTACTGCAGAATTCTTAATAAATAATAACACATTTTATTTTGGTTTACTGAAAATTAACAGGGCATTGGGGAAATTGCTGTTATTGAGAGTGCCTGTTTCGCATTTGCCTTGGCAGTACAACAGCCATCTAAGTGGAAAAGAAAAGAATTGGTGGGGGGTAGAAGGGCAGGATTTTTTTTCCTCTTTTTCTTTTGCTCTCTCCCTCTTTATTGTTGGTATTCAGAGAAAACAATGCAGCTGGTAACATTAATGACACCCTATATCCTCAGAAGAGATGAAAGAAGTTAAAGTTGTAAAGGGCTTAACCAGCTGAAGTCTTCATACTGAGCTGATTAACTTTGCATCCAGATACTAAATCTATTTCTTTCTAACTATACTCCAATCTACAATCCAACCAACCTGGGGAGTCTCAAGTCATCTCGCCTATTGCCTGGGACAGTTGTACTAACATACTGTGCTGGAAAGCAGAACACAGTCTGTCTTCCCGGGGTGCCTTTGAGAATAGCCAGAAGGCTTGCCTCTACTCCAAGGTAACCTTCCCTCATAGCTCCAATTGCTGAACAAACCAATTATCAGGAGTTTACAATCAGAGTTCTATTATAACTAGATTGCCTAAAACATGGCAAATAAGGTTATCAGTCTTGGGAAGATAAAGGCTAATTGGTGAAAAAACAGTTCCACTATGGAAGTTGGAGAAAAAAGGAATAACCATAGGATTGGAGAGAGAATGATAAACATTGCTGGAGAAAACAAACAAGTTTTTGAAACTAAACTAGTGTGTTGGGAGAGGGAGAGTTCTTTCTGCTGAGACAATATCACATTAGTGTAATCAATGGGGCATAATAAGATCTATACACAGGAAGGGTCCATTAGAATAACATTTTTCCCCAGTACTGTTTGGACCTTGCCCATCATTTCCCTACTTTGGAAACTCTGGCCACTCTGTCTAGCCTAAAGCCCTGAAGACAATTCAGAAACCCACTTCATGGCTCTGAAACTGTGGAGACAATTCAGGTTTCCTGATAAATTAGAAATATCTCTAACAGGTTTCATTAAAGTCCTGTTTGTAGGTTTTCTTTTAAAACAAACAAACAAAAAACCCTTAACCCAACTCTCTTATTTCTTAGTTTCTATCTAGTATACAGAAATCTGGGTTTTCAACCTGGGATATCCTGTAAAGGATCTTGGGTTTTTTTTTTCTTTATTTTTGTTTCTTATATATTTTTGATAAAATGAATTTATTTGTCATTTTCTGTGTCTAGGAAAATTTATTACTCATAACTGAATCCCCTGACTCAGAAAACAGTGCAAATAGGATTCCATCCAACTATTACCAATTAGTCAAAAATACTTACCTGCCAGGCAGAGTCCTAGATCTAGATTTTAGAAGGACATTGGAGATCATTTAGTCTGACCCTTTCACTGTTCAGATGAATAACTGAAGTTCAGGGGTGGTATATGATTTTCAAAAGACATAGAGGCAAAGGCAAGATTTGAACCCGAGCCCTGTCTCCAAATTCAGAAGTCTTGCCATTTAGAGTAAAGCTACCTTCCAAGCTGTGGAACTATCTCTGCTCTCTCACCGCTACTGGAAGGAAAGGGCTCCTCAAAGCTCTCCAAGGAGTAGGTATGAGATTTCAAGTCAGCTACTTCTACTTCATTCTTGATCACTAGAATATCAATCATTGGAAGGCAGGGACTAATTTTTTTTGTCTTTCAATTGTTTATCACTAGTACAGTCTGACATACAATAGATGCTTGAAGAATGTTTGTGGAAATTAATTGAATTGATCAGAGAACTGAAAGCTCGTCTATAACTATAATTTCTATTTTTTATGGCATTTAATCTCGGACATAGGACTGGTATGTAATACATCAGGTTGGTTTGGCTATCACTAAACCTTATTTCCCCAAATGGTAATAAAATATATTGTGTGTATACATATGGACATATATACACATATATTTCTATAGAGAGATATATACATATTTATAAATATATGATAAGTATTTATTTACATTTTATATACAAATGCATATATAGGTATGTTTGATTATACATATATACATATATATAGCCACATGTGTGCATAACACACACATATATATACATATATATTGATGCATATATATGTTTATCTTGAAACCATGACATGAAGGAGGAAGGGAAAGAAGAAAAAAAATTCTATTCCAATTCAAAAGTGTGAAGAACAAAAACTGCTAATCAAGCATTTGGGGGAAAAAAACATAAAGATGTTATTGTCTGGTATATTTTTTAAAATAGAAAACAAAAGAAAGCCCAAGCTCCCCCAAATCAAAGTATCACTAACCTTCAACCCTATGATTATAGAATTATAGATCCAGTCAGAGCCAGATGAGATCGTAGAGACTATATAGTTTCCCTTGCATTTTATAGATGAAGAAGATGATATAGAAGATCAGATACTTTGCTATTTGCCCAAGAAGACAAAGGTAATAAGCACTAAAGAAGGGATTTGAACTCAGGATCTCATAAATCCAAAGAGTCAGATACTTTAGTCTTCTTCAGGATTAGAGAAAAGAGAAGGGACGTGTAATTCTTAAGATCATAGTTACAATTGTGAGATGTGGGAGCAGGGAAGTAGAGGAGAAATGAAGGCAGAAGGAAGTCTGGATTTTTTTTTTTTAATTTCAATCCTATTTTCAAAAAAGGCCAAATATTTAATTCAGCCAGTATTCATTAAGTGCCAACTACAGATCCTGGCACTATGCTAGATGCTAAGAATATCAAATACAAATATGAAACATGCTGATAACTGTGTAGGTCATGAAGGAAGGTAAAATAAAACTTTCTAACCCAGAGCCTGTATATGACAGGCTTTAATTGAGACCATTTCTTTGGTCTTCCTTTGACATTTTTGCAGCTTATGATCAAAGACCAGCCCATGTCTCCTAGCCACAAACATTAGGAAGATGTTACCAAAAAGGAAACTTAATTTATGGCAGTAAAGTCCAAATACATTTTTCACATCACATAATTAAAACTAGGTCAGTGAAGGAAAAGAGAAAGAGAGACAAAATTGTCAAAATATTACACTGACAAATGACTCCACCACTTTGAAACAATTCTTTGGCTGCTTGTCTCTTTACATAGTGATGGTCTCGAGTGTTCCTTCTTGCTTTTTACAGAGTGCTCAGTTACCAAGATATCAGGTTCTACAACCCTCCCATGTGTTGTTTTGCCAAGTGCTACAGATGGAGCTAAAAGGATCCCCTGTAATTCGCTGTTCTCTCCAGACAAAGGGCAAACTTTCCTCCAGTCAGCACTGCAGACCTCTGCTGCATTTTCGGCATTGGTTTCCTGGGCAGAGATCCCATTAATATCTGCGGAAGCTCGGTCGGAGGAATGCATGTGCTGAGATCCATGGTGCAGATCAGAGAGAAGAATTCAGTTCTGGGCCCAGCTGGGCATTCCGGAGAGGGAAGAAGAAATAAACAAAAATAATGTCAACAAATGGGGAGCCTGCCATGCCTGCAAGTTAGAGTTTTTGAATCTTGCAGGAATTGTGGAAAATATTCTCTGAAGTGCTATGTGGTGGATGAGGCAAAGCTAAGAGACAACCAAGGGAATAAAATCCCAGAGAAGAAAACCAAGTCAGGGAAATCAAAGAGATGTTTGATTTGGTTCCAGTTAAGTCACTCTTCTGGAACACACAGGGCATGATGGGGGAGGTTATCCTATGTCTTTCATTTGAGTTGGCTTTGATGCTTGGGAGGAACTAATCAGACTAACTCAACTGCACATATGGCAGGCGGACTTGGGTTATTTCCCTCCCTTTCTCCACCACCTTTCCCCACACATTACATATCCCCCAATTCTCCCTCCCAAACCTTCCCCTCCTTCTAGTGCCCTTCCTGATTGGAGAATGACATCTATGCTGAATTCCATGACAGCTTGGTGGGAGCATAAATGTCTCACCATGATTGATCATTTTCTCATCAACACCTTTGGGTCTTGGCAAAATCTGCACTTAAGCCTCTGGCAGGGTGGGCCCATATTACTGTAATTGCTAACACCTACTGGGAAAATGCAGTTCCCACAAACAAAAATCTCTAGCAAACCATTCATCAATTACAACTTTTTGTCCAACAGACAAGTCAAGAAAGACATTTTAAGTACATAATTTAGTTATGAACGTCTTTCAACATATTACATTTTGAATAGAGCACTTTGGTCTAATATTTTACAACCACAAATCCAAGTTTAGATAGATGTGCATTTCTCCACAATGCCTTAAAGCACCTATTCTTAGTGAGAAAGAGTAGTTGAGAACACACCAGAAGAATTGATCAACCAACAATGGGTACATCAATAGCTGTTTGTGAAGAACCTACTGTGTATTAGGCAGTGATACTGAAAATAATGTGTAAGGAATAAAACAATCCTTTCCAAGATTAATAATCTGATGGTGAAGACAAGTGCTTGTATGAAGAGTACAAATAAAGAGAATAACCATAAATGAATACAAAATAGGTAACAAAGTAGTTGGTGACTCTAGTAGTTGGAGGATCAGATTAAAGTGGATGGAGAAGAAGGAAGACATTGAGGTAGTGAGTTCCCAGCATGGAAGATGGACAGTGCAAATACATGGAAGTGAAAGTATTAGTTGTAAGGATCTTAGAAAGATCTATTTTGCAGGAAGAGATGAAATGTCCAAGGAAGCTGTAGGAAAGGTTAAGGACTTCATTGTGAGCATGTTAAAATAGTTATTCTCCTCCTGAATCACCTTTTCTTCATGTGCTCTATAGGAGAAAAATCTTTCTGAATAGCAGTAGGATATTAGGAAGAATACTGTGGCCAGGAATTGAGACAACTTCTAGTGTCAACTCTGCTGCTATATGGATATGTGACCTTTCCAAATTTCCTTCACTTCACCTGGTCTCATTTTACTCAAGTATAAAAAAGAGGTGGAGAGAAGGGGGCAGAGAGAAGATTATTTCTGAGATCGGTATATTTATAAAGGATGCAAATAATTTTTACATTAAAATATGAATTTTTGAAAATCATATTTTACATGTGAATAGGCATAAAGTTAGTGCCTGGACCCCTATGAGTTCATTAACATAGGAAATTTACAAATGAGGAAATACCTTAAATCAATAGAGATTGGCACCTTCTATGTAACTTATACACTAAAAGAATTGCCTACAGATATGTATATGCATATGCACACAAATGTTGTTATACACATGTTCATATATGTATGTATAGTTGCATACACACACACACACACACACATATATATATATATTTGTTAGAAGTCAGGATAAAGGGATTGCAAGAATGACTGGTTTTCAAACATACATCCATTTCACTCACATCCTATGTTCTTTTGTCTTGGGAGAGATGTCAATCTTGATTTACCACACATGGCTCAACAGCCTACTGGACTTTTCCATGTGTCAGGCACTCTTACTGCCTCAGTAGTCATTGCTAAACAAGTAGTTTAAAAAGGATAGATTAAAATATATTACAATTCTGCAAAATGATCCAACAATTCTGGAGAACAATCTGGAATTATGTTGAGTTATCAAACTGTGAAAAGCCTTTGACCCAGAAGCACGACTACTAGGTCTGTATGCCAAGAAAATCATAAAGAAGGGAAAAGGACCTTTGTGCAAAAATGTTTTTCCATGATAACAAAGAATCAGAAAATGAGTAGATCAATTGGGAAATGGCTGAATAAGTTGTGGTATATAAAGACAACAGAATATTATTTTTCTGTAAAAAATGATGAACAAGTTTATTTTAGAAAAGAAAGATTTACAAGAACTGATGCTGAGGAACCAGGAATATATCATACACAATAACAACAAAAATGTACAATGATCAACTATGAAAGACTTGGTTCTTCTCAATGGTTCAGTGATCCAAGGCAATCCCAATAGACTTTGGATAGAAGATGCCATCTACATCCAGAAAGAGAACTAAGAATATTGACTGTAAATCAACACATGCTATGTTCACTTCTTTTTTCTGTTCTTTTCTTTCCCATAGTCTTCTCTTCTGCTCCAATTTTCTCCTCCAACATGATTCATAAAGCAATGTGTATTAAAAAATTAAAATACAAAATATTACAATTCAAAGGTAATAGAATATGTATCATAGTATGCAAGATTCTACTCACTTCCCAGTTCTAACTCCTCAAGACAAGGAAAAACCCATTCAGCTTAGAGTTCTGTCTTAAGTCTTCCATTCCCTTGAAACCGCCAAGATGCAAAGGGGAAAATCAGAGTATTCACCTGTTCAATATGAATCTACCATTTCTTGCACCACTTCATCAGGGAGAGACTGGAGAAGATACTAACCATCACTCAAAACCTTACCTTCTGGGGCAACTAAGTGGTACAGAGGATAGAACACTAATCCTGTAGTCAGAACGACCTGAGTTCAAATTCAACCTTAGATATTTATTAACTGTGTGATCCTGGGTGAATAATTTAAACCCAATCCCCTTCCCTTTAATCCTACCAAAACCCTACATTCTACACAAAACTTCTCCCAATTCTCTCTTAATTCTAGTGGTTTCTCTATGTTTATTATCTTTGATTCATCTTGTATGCAGTTGATTTGTACATAGCTGATGGAATGTTTTTTCCTCTATTAGACTGTAAGGTCCTTTAGAGCAGAGGTCTTGTAATCTTTTATATTACTAGCATTTAGCTTAATGCATAGCATACAGTAGATTTTCAGTAAATGTTTATTGATGTAGGGACCAAAAATGCTTGCTAGAAAAGCTAGCCACTGACCATATAGGAGATAGTTAAGTAATTAAATTATTGTAACTATATGTATATACATATTCATATATATTATATATGAGTATATATGTAATATATATGTATGTGTGTACATGCATGTATGTATGTATATTTTGGTAACACAAGTTTATTCAAAAGAAAGACCAGATGATATTTAGTTACAGCCTCCAGATACCCTTATTTAGGAATTACTATGCCTGTGTTTTAGAAATCTAAAAAATACAAGGGCAAAGATTCTCATTTTTCTCCCAGTATCCTTTGAATGCACGTAACAAACATTTAAACAAAAATATTTGTAATTGAATTGTTAAAGAAAGGAACGTGAGAACTTCTATATCTTTTTCCTTTTAGCATGTGACTACAATAGTTTCAGATTAATTAATCTTCATTTTGGAAGGTAGGTATAAGCCCCACCTGATGTCGCGAAGTCTGAGACAGAAGGAAAGAAAGAGCAGAAAGGAGAGAAGAGTGACAGCAGCAATCGCTGGGAGGTTAGAGGCTTTTCTGATGGAGATCAACAACTATGAGCTGGTTGGAGTGGGGAATTAAGTGAGGACTCTGCTTACTGTTGGGGGGTGAGTGGAGAGGGAGGGGACAGAAGGAAATGGGAAAGAGCATCAGACCCCTAGTCAGAGAGATTTCATAGTATGGGACCTGTCAGGGACTTAATGAGATGAGTCAACACAAGGATCCAGACTCAATTGTTTACCTTGGCTAAAAGAATGGCTGGCACCAAGCCTGTATTTAAAGTCTCCTGCAGCTGGTGAACTGCTGGCTCCCGACCCCGAGATAAAAGGATATCTAAGCTCCCTTCAGCTCCAAAGTTCTATGGTTTTATACCCTTGAAGATTAAAATAATAACAATCCCTTGCATTTGAAAAAACTGGAGTGCTTTCACCTGTTTTACATCTATTCATGATGTAGTGAGGCAGCCAGGTGGTAGAGTGGTCAAAGGCTGGGACTAGAAGTCAAGAAAATTGAGTTTGAATCCAGACTCAGACACTTACTAGCTAGGTAACTGCTATCTTAGTTGGCAAAATTATAAAATAATAGTACTTACCTCCTCTCTGTATATATATATATATATGTATATATAAATATATATATATATATATGTATATATAAATATATATATATATATATGCACATGCATAGATATATATTTGCTGAACCAATTGGGGTTAAGTGACTTGCCCAGGGTCACACATCTAGGAAGTGTTAAGTATCTGAGACCAGATTTGAACTCAGGTCCTACTGACTTCAGGGCTGGTGCTCTATGCACTGCACCACCTACCTACCTGTCCCTAGTTGTTGTAAGAATCAGATGAGATAAAATATGTAAAGTATTTAGCATAGCACCTGACACCAAGTTGTTTCTCGTTTGTTCTCAGAGGACCATGATCTCAGGCAGGTGATGCTGTGAATTGGATGTAAGTGAGGGAGGGCCCTGCAGACTCACCTGCCTCATTTTCTCCTCCAGATCTGGATTCAGTGACAAGATATAGATCAGGACCACTGGAGATGGCCCTGGATTCGGGGGAAAAGCTTGGCTTTTTTAAGCTAAGGTCTTTAACAGGTCTCAGTATGCCTGAGGCAATGTCCATTCAATGGTTAGGACTACATAAGAAATGAGGCAGAAAATAGCCTCAAAAAATAATAATAACTTTCAGGCTTTCTGGCCAAAACATAAACAATTGTTATTTATATTCACTCCCAGCTGATCAGAGCCCAAATAATGACCAATTGGAGCTTGATCTGGAACCTCTTGTTGGTCACTGAACCATCACAGTGGTTTGGGTTTAAGGCCTGGTCCTTTGGGCTGAGCACCAATAGGTGTGTATATATAAATATATATATATATATATATTAAACATATATACCCATGTATAATAAGTATATATATAATATATTTATTAAGTATATAATAATATATACCTATTATATAATACAATAATAAAATATATACTTAATATATGATATAAGTACATATATAATTAAGTGTATCATATAGGTATATATTAAGTATAACACATACTTAATAAATGCTTATCCCCCCTTGTGAATTCCTTCCCCAATTTATCCTCATAACAACTCTGGGAAAGAGGTCTAGATAGGCATTATTGCTATTTCCAAATGAGGTTACTCCAAGGTCACAAGGCTAGTGAGTGGTACAGCCAAATCTCAAAAGTAGTTATTTTGATTTCAAGTTCAGAGCTCTCCCTTAATGTTGACCCTGAGCTTCTAATGTTCCAAACTTAAAAGACTCCTTTGCCCACTCTTGGCAATTCCCTTTCCCCATACTCTTCACCTACATGCCCAGGGGAGAATTAAGCTTGTTTGTTCTTCATCATATTTCTGTGTTTCTTTTTTCTCTTAATTTAAAATTACTTGAAAATAATAAATATTCATGTAGCTATTTAAAGTCTTCAAAGAGCTTCTGACCTCCCTGACTTCCTTAAAGTTACAACTAAAATTTCATTTTTTGTTGGAAGCCTTCTCCAACCCTTCTTAATTGTAATGCCCAGCTCTGTTAATTATTTCTTCTGTATTCTGTAAATAGCTTTGTACAGTTCTCTCTTCTACTTGGTGACTTTCCCCATTACAGTTTTGATATATCACAGGTCAACATATGAAATTAAATGGGAATTTTAAGGGAGTTTTGAAGAAGCCATAAATGACACATAAATGCCAAAGATGACAGAGAAAAAGTTTAGAAACTCAGAAATGCATAAAATATATATTTATATGAAATATAAAAATATATGTATATATATAAAATATATTTATATTACACATGCATATGTATAAATAAAAATATAAAATATACGGTATTATATAATGTCATATTTTCCAACATAATAATTCAAAATTCTGTGCAAAGGGAAAATCAAAAAAATTGTATGTGTATTTGCCAAATGATAGGGGAGCTTAAGCATTCCTTCCCCTTACCATTCTACTTTCCACAATGTGGAAGGGATAATTATTTTTGTGCATATTTCCTCTCCCTTTTAATTATAATTTCCTTGAAATCAGGGACCACCTTTTGCTACTTGTATCAGTAGCACTTTGCACAGTGTGGGGTTCTGATCTTTGGATATTGATTGATTGATACAGAATATCCCCAAGATCTTAACTCAGCCTTAAGTGTAACTTATTAAGACATACAACTTTCTGTGTATTCAGGACATTCCCATTCTTTCTCATTTGAACCTGCCAAAAACAGTTATAAATTAGAAACTGCAGCAAATAGGTGATGGCCAAATAAATTAAGACAGAACCTACCTAGTGTTCCATCACTAGTTCAAAATGGGATCTGAATTCAGATTCTTCTCTCTGGGTCCAAGTAACTATGGATTGCAGTACAACTGAATGAAGAATAAGTCACTCAGCCTATGTGCCAAGCTACATTGAGAAAGTGGGGAGGCAGGGTAGGCAGACCTTGCTCTCCCAGTGTTTTACTTAGAGGCTTCTACCAAACAGAACCACATGTAGGCTAAAGCTTAAATAGCAATTAAAACAAAAAAGAAAACAGGCTGTCTGCAAAATCTTCAACAGCAGGGTTCCTTTCCTCCCAGTGATGTGACAACATCTCTGATTTTCTGATATAATCTTTTGATAAAAAGAAGCCCAGGTTTCCTTGACCCAAAAACAACTGTCAGAGAGAAACAAATCAGGGATTCTGATATCTGAAAGTTGACTAAAATCTTCAGCAGGCTGCTTCCCTAATCTCCAGCAGTGAAAGAAATGTTCTGTAAATAATAAATTTTTAAGATAAAATATAGCATTCCTATGCAGAGTCAGGCACAGGTGAGTGGGATCCAATGCCCAACTAGTAGAATAAGTGTCCTTTTTGACATTGACAAGTTAATGGTGCAAGTCCCGTGGTCCCATGGGCAAAGTGAAGAGATGATAATCTAAAGCTAGAGCACAGACTACATTTCCCATCATATTTGCTTGTATTTGTTAACTATGGTTCTCAAATATTCTAAGCCTTTTATGAATTCTGCTTCATTCTCTATCCTCTTATGGTAATTGCTGAATAGACTAAAGGCTAGAGGGGATCTTAAAGTTCATCTTCTAATATGGGAGTTCTTGACCTTTTTTTTTCTGGAAAGGGTGGAGGATGGATCCCTTTGGCAGTCTAGTGAAGGCTCTGGATGCCTTCTCAAAATGATTATTTTAAATGCATGGAATAAAATCATAGTATTACCAAAAATTATATCAAAAGTTAATTATCAAAATAATTTTACAAGTTCATGGACCATAATAATCTAACAAATGTTTGCAAAGCCCTTTGTATGTTAACTCATTTGATTCTTACAACTCAGTAAATAGAGTTGGAAGACATTTTTGAAATATTATTGGTATAGTCAGAAGCCTAGTCAAATCCTATCTTTGAAGCTAATGATTTGCCTTCTTGTTATTTCTACTGAATGAAAACCTACTGTGGAATTGCCTCCCTTACCTTTCACCATGAGGCAGAAGTTTGTTCTTATTCTCTGATTCAGGAGAAGAAGGAAGGAAGGAAGGACAAAAGAAAAGAAGGAAGGACAAAAGGAAGGAAGGAAGGAAGGAAGGAAGGAAGGAAGGAAGGAAGGAAGGAAGGAAGGAAGGAAGGAAGGAAGGAAGGAAGGAAGCAAAAGGAAAGAAGGAAGGAAGAAAGAAAGGAAAAAATTTACATTCTAATGGGAAAGACAATTGTCCATCAATAAAACTTTATCAAGGATCTACTATATGCCAGCCACTATGCTGATTGCTGGAGATATGAAGAAAATAAAAGAAAGACAGTTCTTCCCTCCAAGAAGCTTACAATCTAGTTGAGAAATACATAAAAGGAAACTGAAAGGAGTAGGTGAAGAGAAGAGAAGGTACCTATAATGTAAGGACATGCTGAGAATGTCTAAAATAGTGCAGGCAGTTGGAAAATGAAGATATTACTGGTCTGGAGGCCCTCTTATAATGGAGGTTTGAAGAGGAGTTCTTAATTGCATCTTCCATTTTCAGAGAGTTTTCAGGGGGAGAGAGCCCAGATAAGAGAGATGTAAGTTCCAATGCTGATTTTATCTTTCAGGATGATGAAGTTCCAACACACATGGAAATTCTCAGTTGTAAGTCAAATAAAAAAAAATGTCTTTAGCATACAGTTGTAAAGCAGATGTTAATACCTTTTCTTTAAAGACATTTTCACTTAAAAAAAATCAGTTTCTGATGGCAATGCTTTTGACAATATTACAAACAATGGTAAAAACTTTCTTTTCCAGCTCTTGAGTAACTAAGGCTTTAGCCTCTTCCTGCAGGAGGAATTCCCACATATCCACAGGGGATGCTTCAAGGGTGCTGGTTGAGGAAACTGGGATAGAAGCATGTCTATTCCAAGGCTCTTGGAGTTAGGGTCCTGAGTTGTCTCCATTAAAGTCCAAAAGGAGTTAGTGGTCAAGGCAGAGATGGTGGCTTGATTTACCTAGTACATGTTATTTCCTGTCTCTTCCCCCATAGTAGCTTGCATTTCAATGGGACTGGATTGCCAATTTTATTGATAGCTAGGTGACAATTGACAAGCATGGCTGGCCCTTCTTCACAAAACTTGCTTCCTCAGATAATGACTGAGATCTAGGCTGAAACAGAATTTGTAGACCTGAAAT
The DNA here is from genome assembly GCA_023553655.1 of Myrmecobius fasciatus. Taxonomy (NCBI): domain Eukaryota; kingdom Metazoa; phylum Chordata; class Mammalia; order Dasyuromorphia; family Myrmecobiidae; genus Myrmecobius; species Myrmecobius fasciatus. The sequence continues at coordinate 148,732 of JAJPUD010002052.1, read as the reverse complement.
ATACTGTCACTCCAAGGGTCCTAAGCCTACCTGAAAGTGGCAGACTTCTCTTTGGTTTTCCCTTAGTCTTCCTTTCTGCGGGGTAAAGACCCCCAGTTCTTTCTATCATATAGTATAGTTTCAAATCCCATCATTATCCTTGTTGCCCTCCTCTGTCCATTTCTGATTTATCAATGTCTCTTCTAAAATATAAAACATAGAATTGAACAAAATAGCCCCAATGGAGTCAGACAGTGGGATTATCACTTCCTTCCCTCTGGACCCAATATATCTATTGTACAGCCTACAATCACATTAGCACTTTCAGTAGCCATATCTCTTCTGACATACTGAGTTTTCAGTCAACTGCAAGCCCCAAGCCTTTTTCACATGAACTAATGTTCAACTACATCACCCATTCCAATATTTGTGTAGTTGATTTATGAAACCTAAGTGTAGAACTTTACATTCAATCTTATTGAAATCATCTTATTAGATTTAGTCCTTCATTTCACTGTTAGATTCTTTTTTGCATCTTGAACCTGTCATCTAGTGTATTAGCTATCTCTCCAAGCTTTATGTCATTCCTAGACTTGATAAGTATATCATCTATATCTTATTCCAAGTTATTGATAAAAATGGTGAATAGAACAGGATTGAAGACAGCCCTGGGGCTGTCAGAGTCCAGCAACCTCTGACACAATGACATACCAAAGAGAATAGGGAATGGCTCAGAAGGCAACTGTCACTAATCTGGTGAAACAGATTCATCACTGCCAAAGCCCTCAAGCAGCTTAAAATACAGGCTAGTACATGGCATCCCCAGAGATACACATAATGCAAGGGAGTACAGGAAAAGTCACCTGGGGTTCCCATAAACCTATTGTACCACCAGGAATGAGCTCTCACTAGACTTACTATGTCTTGCTCCTTCTAAGCAAATGAAAAGAGTAGAATGGACCAAAATAACAAATGTCCATCTTTCTTTTTTTTCTGTCTGTTTTCTAATAGAACGGAATCTAGTACAGCCCTTTGAATTAATGTTTACAGTTTCAGCCATATCAACCTCATAACTCAGCTAACCTAGTTTCCTTAGAATCATATCCCTCTTCCCAACACTACCAGCACTATTTAAGACCTGTATTCCATCCCACTCCCAGTTCTTGAAGTCAATCCAAATGCCCTAAAGCACTCCCTGTCAATATATTGGTAATACCTCAGAGATTCCAGTGTCTTCCATTGGTTCCCAAGAACGCAGGACAATAGTTTTCATGCAACCAACAATAATTTATTAATTAGCTTTGGGGATACAAAGACAAAAACTGTTCCTGCCAGAAGCAATTTCTATTTTATTTGGGAGGAAAATGCATACATATAAAAAACAAATACAAAGTAAATACAAAACAGAGAAGGAAACTAGCAATTGAGTAGCTAGCTGTAGCATGAGTTAGTTGGCTTTCTTGACAGAGTAGAAATAGTTGTAATCCTCACTCCTGAGTTCTACTAGCTCTAGAACTCATTAAACCCACTTTCTAGGTTTCATCTGAAACAAGCCCCAAAGACTAGAAGAGAATGTGCTCGGGCTTGAAGAAAACTCTGGTGGGCTTTATCTTTCTCAGATCCAGAATAGATGGATCTCATGCTGCTTGTGATACTGTAGACTGAGGACTACTTCTGTCATGGTCCTGACTATCCAAAAGACCACTCAGTCTAAGTGAGTTTCCATACCTGAACATTAACAAGATACATGAAACTAAGAGCTTGCCTTCCATAGTGACTACATGCTCTGGGATTGAATGCAATTCCATTAGCATTTCAGTTGCCTTTGGTGCACTAGACTGGTAAGTATTCAAAGACATGAATATTAAAAGGTAAAAATAAAAGAATCCTTGCCCTCAATTAGTCATACAGCCAATCAAGAAACACTTACTAAGCAATTATTGTGTGCCAGGTCCTATATTAAGCAATGGGGATACAAAGAAAAACAAAGAAGCGTACATTCAGTAGGGCATAATAACATGTAAGCAATTAGATAATGCTTTCAGATAATTTTCATGAACTCTGTAGAGATTTTATGTGTCATAGACACCTAAAGCATTATCCAGGTATTTAGTTTCTATTGAGACTGAATGTGGTTGAAGTTACACCCAGCTACCCCTTGGATAAATTGTGAATAAGTTGTAAGTTCCCAAACTCCCAAAATAAAATTTTCCTCAAATCCATGCTATAAGAAATAGGGCTCTGATGTCTTCCCACCCATCCACTCATTCCCATGCCATATTCCCTGTGAAACTCAGGGATTTTATGCAAGAAACACCAGTCACAGTGTGACCTAGAAGATTGAGAGCCAATAATATAGCTTCTTGAAACTTGTGATGATCTTTTCTCCTAAAAATGCTGTGAAACAGATATGATTAGTATTCATATTTTACAAATGAGAATACTAAAGTGATAAGATGCTTTACACATGATGACATAGTTAATTAAATGTTGGAGCTAAGATTTAAAATTCAGTGTATTGATTCTAAGTCCTGTCTTTTTTTCTACCACTCCACAGTACCTCTGCCTAATTGCAAGGACCCTGGAAATTTCTGTTCTCCCTTCGATAGTCTCTCAATATATTCACTTGTCTTGAACTAATTCCCTTTTCCAGGTTCAAATACTTAAATACTTATTTTGGAAAGCAATCAGGAATTATATGCAGATAAAGCAACTAAAATGTCCATCACCATTAACTCAAAAATTCTGCTACTTAGAATATACCAAAAAGAGGCAATTGATAAGAAGAAGGATCTCACAGGCAGCAAAATATTTATAGTAGCACTTGGGGTTAGCAATGATTTCGCAGGTACAGAGCAGCCAGCTAACAAAGTTTATTTATTAGCCTATTATGTTTTATAAGTTAGAAAGACGAATATTTGAAAAAACTCAATTGGAGGACCTTAATACTAGCCTTAAAGGAGTTTGTTTTCTGTCCAGTAGATATCCACAATCACGGCCTTTCCTCTGACTTCACTAAAATCCCAAACTAAACCCACCCTAAGTATACAGAATTTTCTAATTATGCTCTCCTCTCATTCTTCTGCTTCCACTGTTACCTCAATTCTCTTTGAACCTGCTCTTTCCCTTCCATGTAAAATTCAATTTCTTGGTACCTTTCTATTTTCTCTAACCATCACCTCTGTTCTGCCTTTGCTTCCCTACTTTCAAAGCCATGACCCTGTAATTATAGAACCACAGAATATCAGTACTTGGAAGAACTTCAGAGACCATCTAGTACAGCCCATGGCAGAATAAGAATTCTCTGACACACCTAACAAGTGGTCATCTATCCTTTGCATGAAGATCTCCAAGAAGAAAAAACCTGCTCAGGAACCATTCTAGTTGTTAAGAAGTATCTCCTTACTTTTTTCCCCCTCTTGATACTGTTTTTTCCTTGTTTAGCCCTTTGAGGTCAAACAGAACAAATTTAATCTCTCTCCCATGTGCCAACCAATCAAATATTTGAAGACATAAATAAACACATACACACACACATACACACACACTAACAATCTTTTCTTCATTACCAGTGTCATCAATCAGTCCTCATAAAGTGTGATCCAGAGCATTGACATCCAACTCAAATAGAAATAAGATTACTAAACTGAAAATGACGATTCCTGATAGTTTCATATTGATTTAGAAAAGCACATATTAACATTACCCATCTTCTGATGGTTTTTTTTTTAATTTCTTTTGTTAAACATTTGCCAATTACATTTTAATCAAGTGTCCACACCAGTTCTCTGTTTCAGGCCTTCACCATCTTGGATGCCTTCCTCTGGACACTCCTCAGATACTCAGCCTCCTTCCCAAAATGATCCTAAACTGAATACTTCAGACCAAGGCAAAATACAATTGGACTCATCTTCCTATTTCTGGACTCTATTGTCTCTCTTTATGAAGCCTAAGATGACATTATCATATACATAGTATGTGAATAACACATTAGGCTTATGTACCACTAAACCCCCTTGGGGTTCTCGAGATGAGTGGCTATCCAGCCATGGTCCACCATCTTGCAATTATAAAGTTTATTGTATAAGTGCAAGACTTTTCTTGTAAAATTACTGAATTTCATCTTAATAGATTTGGCCCAATATTGTAACTTGTTTGATCTTTGTGTTTGCTGACTGTCATCCAATGTGTCAGCTATTCCTCTCTGCTTTGCTTCATCTGTGGATTTAATAAATGTGCCATCTATTCTTTTATCCAAGTCATTAATAAAAACATTAAAGAATAATCTGCCAAGCATTTATCCCTTGGATATTCCCCTGAAGATATCCTTCTAAGTCCTGAGTTCTTAATGTTTTTGGAGTCATAGACCCTTTTAGTATTCTAACAAAGCCTATGGACCCCTTCTTAGAATAATAGTCTTAAATGAATCAAATAAAATGTTTGGGATCACACACACACACAAAGCTAGTGAATATATATAGATATGTATATGTATATGTATAATATGTATATGTATGTATATGTGTATTCCTATCCAACTTCATGGACCTTCCCCTATCCCAGATTAAGAATCTCTATTCTAAGATGACACTCTCCATTAACTAACCCTTTGGTTCCATATATTTTATTTTTCTAAATGCACTTAAATGCCTGTTCACCCAGCTTACTTCTTCATTTTGTCTATAAAAATAATTTGAAAGAATTTTCCAAATACTTTGCTAAAATTTAGATACATTTGAGCTAAAATAGTCTACTGATCCATCAGTTTATTAAACTTGGAAAAAAAAGACATGAAGTTAGTCTGATATGGACTAGTCATGATGAAGCCATGGTAACTATTTCCTTTTTTAGATAATTACTAAACATATTTCGTACTACTTTCTAGAATTTTGTAATTGAATACAAGCCAAAATGCCTATGGTTTTTAATTTGGATTCTTTCCTTTCTTAAAAATTGAGATAATCTGGGGCAGCTAGGTGGCGTAGTGGATAGAGCACCAGCCCTGAAGTCAGGAGGACCTGAGTTCAAATCTGCTCTCAGACACTTCCTAGCTGTGTGACCCTGGGCAAGTCACTTAACCCCAATTGCCTCAACAAAAAGCAAAAAAAAAAAAAAATTGAGATAATCCTGAGCTACCTCATTCTTATTCTCCATAATTTTTTCAAGACCCTTGGTAAATAATTCCAATATTGCAATGCTCTTCACTCTCAAATCATTGCATCTTAGAATTTCAGTGGTCCCACTTTGGAAAGTAACCTGGATCATTCTCCCCTATTATATATATATATATACATATATATATATATATATATATATATATATATATATATATATATATATATCTTTACAAACTCTATTCAAGCAGACACAATGAAATGACATTTCAAGTCCTTATCCCAACCTTTCTCTAAAAGTTTCAACCACTCCTTTATTTAAAATGACCTACTCCCTTCCCCAACTGACCACTTATCATGAAGAATCTTTAATACAAACCATCTCATGGCCAGATTCAATATAACTATATCTACATTTTAATAGAGCATCTGGTCATCCATGGGAATTATACTTTAAAATATACATAGCTCTTTAGAAGGAAACTACTATTCTCTAGCAAAGGAAATGCCCAATTCAAGAAGCCCTTCCTATCCCTCTTTGAATAAAAACCATTCTAGTTTGGGCAATCATAGTAATGCAATCCTGAATTCTAAATACCAGTTCCCATTATCCATGGAGCATAAGTGGAAGACCCAATGGCATCACAAAATTTCTATACCTTTACTGAACTACCAGGAGAAGGTGTTCTATAGTTTTCTCTTTTTCCTTTTTTTTCCAAGACAAAAACAAAGCTGGAATATCAGTAGAATGAGCTAGTCTAATAAATCCTATCAAGCAGCAGAAATAATACAATGTGTGGGAAATGGCCTTCAAGTCCTGCCTCTCACAAATACTGTGTAAAACTGGTCATATTATTTCACTTCTCATGCCAGACAATTCCCTAAGGCTAGACATTGAAACAAAGTTGCCTTGGATATCTGTACCTATAGAATAACTTTCATAAATGCAGGATAGGGCCTTGTGACTTGAAAATGGTCATTATATTTACAGTAAATTTTCTCTTCCAGCTGAACAACCAATCCATACATGGCATAATCTTAAGTTACTTCACCATCTTAAACCCCCTACTCTGGTCTCTAAACTATAAATGTCCTTCCTAACTCTTATACCCACAAGTGAGCATATATATCCAGATGTGATCTGACCAAGGCAAAGTATATTAGGACTATATAACATCCATCATTCAGACCATTATATTCTTTCCTTAATTCAAGTTAAAACCATGTTAGATTTGGTGGCTGCTAGATCACTGTTCTCTCACAACATCAGAGTTTTGGCTCATCACTGCTGCCTTGATGTCCCCACAATTCAGGTGCTCTGGTTTCCTCAGGATTGCTCTTATTGAAAACTGTTAGTTATTTGGACTTACTGGCATGCAAATTTTTATTTGTACATAGGATAGTCACGTCAAAAAAACAAATCTGCTAATTTTGGTTAACTAACTCATTCATTTTTAATTAAGCCTTTCAGCTCATGAATGGCAAGGGTTAAAACTTCTCTGAGATCCTTAATATATCACATTAAAAAATGTCTACTGTCAGACCAGTATAACTCATTGAGTACAAGCATATTATAATACATGTACAATATCCTTTTCCACTTTGCAGATAGAAAAGATAATACAGAGAAGACTGAATCAAATTCTGAGATTGGAACAATTTCATAGCAAAGCTAGAAAATGAATCCAGATCACCAATTTTCCAATTTGTAACCTCATAGGGATACTACCTCCTATCATGGACTTATTGCTAAGTGTTTGAATTTGTCTAGCTCCTATAGTGATGGATACCGAGTAAATCCTCATAATAGAAGAAATGAATGCAATTCTTATTTTAATTAAAATAAGCTTATAGTAACTACCATAATTTCTTCCCTGGTATTTATGAGTCATTTAATAAAAAGCTAGCTATTCTATCAATAGTTCTCTACTTTGCTTCAGGCCCTTTACTCACTCCTCTGGTTCATCACTTCATGGCTGGAAAAAAAAATTTAAAACATTATGATTGTTGAAATATCTTGGAGGGTTAAAAGAAAGCTTTTGCAAATCTGTATTATTGCCAGAATGTATCTCAATTTCATAGATGTGGATGGAAATACTATGTCTTGACAATTTTATTTTGAGCTGTTTTTTTCTCCCTTGCTTTCATTTTTGACAAAGAATAACATTAACCTTTGTTGTTTTCCTCAACTATGGAAGCACATGAATTCTTGGTCCTCTTCCATGTAGCACCTGCAAATAGATTTTTAATACACCTGTCAACATACCTACATTTCACTTCTTCAGCATATTACTTTGAATTTGGTTTGTATGTCTTTTTTATTTATTTATCTGTGTATTCAGTGTGCCTCCTCTAACTCCAAATCTTCTTCTATAACATGGAAGTTTTATGAAAAAAAAAACATATTTGTGGGATTTATATCCCCAGCACTTAGTAAATGTCTGAAATATAATAGGTATTTTAGAAATGTTTGTTGAATTGTTGGATGGATGGGCAAGTGGGTGGGTGGATGGATGGATGGATAGGTAAATAGATGAATCTGTATAAAATAAACATTGAGATTTGCACTAAATAATGTTCTTGTAAGATGGAAAAACTATATAAGATTTAAGTTTGTAAAGGATAATTATGAATACTTAGACCAAAATATCCCCTAATAAAATCCAAAAGTCTTTCCCTTCTGTTCTAATAATCAGCTGCCCCATGAGGTAAGTATGTGAACCACTTTCTGGAAGAGGCTGCTTTTCTAAGATTACCTTTGCAAGAGTTTTATATATTTTTTACATTTCACTTGTTTTAACAGTTTGTCTCCAAATAGGAAGATATAAGAACTCAACTGAGTTAAAACTAACAAAAATACTTTTTATTGACATATATTCATGTCCTGTGATGGACTTAGGTTACATCCAAATTGATCAAGTATATCTATTTAAAAGGGAAGGACCATCCCAAAAGAAAGAAGATTCAGTTGACCAAAAAATACAAGGGTCAACCTTTAAAAAATAGGCATAAAGGTAGGCACGCATGTCATTGCTTTTGCTTTTGCTTTTGCTTTCCTTAAGACTGAAGAAGAGTAAGATAAGGATGGGAGGCAAGGAAAATCAAATGATCAGATGGCATAAGAGACTATGAGAAAAATAATGTAAGACAACAGACCTTCAAGCACACACATGCATGCATACAAAGAGAGAGAGAGAGAGAGAGAGAGAGAGAGAGAGAGAGAGAGAGAGAGAGAATCCTGTCCTAGTGAAACCAAAAAGAGATTTTATTTGTAGTACCAGTCACAAAATTTTCCATTGTGGAATTTCCAAGTCAAATTGTTTCCTTTACTAAAGTTCAAAAGTCTTTTTTGAAAATGAAAGTACTGTGCATAAAGCACAAGCCCTGAAGTCAGGAGGACCTGGGTTCAAATCTGGTCTCAGACACTTAACATTCCCTAGCTGTGTGACCCTGAGAAAGTCACTTAACCCCAATTGCCTCAGCAAAAAGCAAAAAAAGAAAGAAAGAAAGAAAGAAAGAAAGAAAGAAAGAAAGAAAGAAAGAAAGAAAGAAAGAAAGAAAGAGAGAGAGAGAGAGA